>JAPDOI010001043.1:0-232075 GCA_029168955.1 Aplectana chamaeleonis | reverse complement strand
GCCGACCCACCTCCAATCACCACGCGTAGTCTTCCGTTCGGTTTCGCAGAACGATGGGCCGGCTTCGCCGACCCACACTCCAATCACCACGCGTAGTATCTCGTTCGGCTTCGCCGAACGATTTGGGCCGGCATCACGCCGACCCACCTCCAATCACCACGCGTAGTATTCGTTCGTTCGGCTCCGCCGAACGTATGGGAGCTAACCGGCATTTGGCCGACCCACCTCCAATCACCACGCGTAGTATTCTGTTCGGCTCCGCCGAACGATGGGCCGGCTTCGCCAGACCCACCTCCATTCACTCACGCGTAGTCTTCGTTTCGGTTTCGCAGAACGATGGGCCGGCTTCGCCGACCCACCTCCAATCACCACGCGTAGTATCTGTTCGGCTTCGCCGAACCGTTGGGCCGGCATCGCCGACCCACCTCCAATCACCACGCGTAGTATCTCGTTCGGCTCCGCCGAACGATGCGGCCGGGCTTGGCCGACACACCTCCAATCCACCACGCGTAGTATTCGTTTCGGCCCGCCGAACGTTGGCGCCGAACGACAATGGCTTCCGCCGACCCACCACCATTCACCACGCGTAGTATTCGTTCGGCTTTGCTGAACGATGGGCCGGCTTCGCCGACCCACCTCCAATCACCACGCGTAGTATTCGTTCGGCTTCGCCGAACGATGCGGCTTCGCCGACCCACCTCCAATCACCACGCGTAGTATCTGTTCGGCTTCGCCGAACGATGGGCCGGCTTCGCCGACCCACCTCCAATCACCACGCGTAGTATTCATTCGGCTCCGCTGAACGATGGGCCGGCTTCGGCCGACCCGCCTCCAATCACCACGCGTAGTATCCGTTCGGCTTCGCCGAACGATGGGCCGGCTTTGCCGACCCACCTCCAATCACCAAGCGTAGTATTCAATCGGCTCCGCGTAACGATGGGCCGGCTTCGCCGAAACACCTCCAGTCACCACGCGTAGTATTCATTCGGCTCCGCCGAACGATGTGCCGGCTTCACCGACCCACCTCCAATCACCACGCGTAGTATTCGTTCGGCTTCGCCGAACGTTGGGCCGGCTTCACCGACCCACCTCCAATCACCACGCGTAGTATTCGTTCGGCTCCGCCGAACGATGGGCTGGCTTGGCCGACACGTCTCCAATCACCACGCGTAGTATTCGTTTGGCTCCGCCGAACGATGAGCCGGCTTCGCCGACCCACCACCATTCACCACGCGAAGTATTCGTTCGGCTTTGCCGAACGATGGGCCGGCTTCGCCGACCCACCTCCAATCACCACGCGCAGTATTCGTTCGGCTTCGCCGAACGATGGGCCGGCTTCGCCGACCCACCTCCAATCACCACGCGTAGTATTCGTTCGGCTCCGCCGAACGATGGGCCGGCTTCGCCGACCCACCTCCATTCACCACGCGTAGTATTCATTCGGCTCCGCCAAACGATGGGCCGGCTTCGCCGGCCACCCTCCGTGTAGTATTCGTTCGGCTCCGCCGAACGATGGGCCGGCTTCGCCGACCCACCTCCATTCACCACGCGTAGTCTTCGTTCGGTTTCGCAGAACGATGGGCCGGCTTCGCCGACCCACCTCCATTCACCACGCGTAGTATTCATTCGGCTCCGCCAAACGATGGGCCGGCTTCGCCGGCCACCCTCCAATCAACACGCGTAGTATTTGTTTAGCTCCGCCATACGATGGGCCGACTTCGCCTGCAACCCTCCGTATAGTATTCGTTCGGCTCCGCCGAACGATGGGCTGGCTTGGCCGACCCACCTCCAATCACCACGCGTAGTATTCGTTTGGCTCCGCCGAACGATGGGCCGGCTTCGCCGACCCACCTCCAATCACCACGCGTAGTATTCGTTCGGCTCCGAACGATGGGCTGGCTTCGCCAACCCACCTCCAATCACCAAGCGTAGTATTCGTTCGGCTTCGCCTAACGATGGGCCGGCTTCGCCGACCCACCTCCAATCACCACGCGTAGTATTCGTTCGGCTCCGCCGAACGATGGGCCGGCTTCGCCGACCCACCTCCATTCACCACGCGTAGTATTCATTCGGCTCCGCCAAACGATGGGCCGGCTTCGCCGGCCACCCTCCGTGTAGTATTCGTTCGGCTCCGCCGAACGATGGGCCGGCTTCGCCGACCCACCTCCATTCACCACGCGTAGTCTTCGTTCGGTTTCGCAGAACGATGGGCCGGCTTCGCCGACCCACCTCCAATCACCACGCGTAGTATTCGTTCGGCTTCGCCGAACGTTGGGCCGGCATCACCGACCCACCTCCAATCACCACGCGTAGTATTCGTTCGGCTCCGCCGAACGATGGGCCGGCTTCGCCGACCCACCTCCATTCACCACGCGTAGTATTCATTCGGCTCCGCCAAACGATGGGCCGGCTTCGCCGGCCACCCTCCGTGTAGTATTCGTTCGGCTCCGCCGAACGATGGGCCGGCTTCGCCGACCCACCTCCATTCACCACGCGTAGTCTTCGTTCGGTTTCGCAGAACGATGGGCCGGCTTCGCCGACCCACCTCCAATCACCACGCGTAGTATTCGTTCGGCTTCGCCGAACGTTGGGCCGGCATCACCGACCCACCTCCAATCACCACGCGTAGTATTCGTTCGGCTCCGCCGAACGATGGGCTGGCTTGGCCGACACACCTCCAATCACCACGCGTAGTATTCGTTTGGCTCCGCCGAACGATGGGCCGGCTTCGCCGACCCACCTCCATTCACCACGCGTAGTCTTCGTTCGGTTTCGCAGAACGATGGGCCGGCTTCGCCGACCCACCTCCAATCACCACGCGTAGTATTCGTTCGGCTTCGCCGAACGTTGGGCCGGCTTCACCGACCCACCTCCAATCACCACGCGTAGTATTCGTTCGGCTCCGCCGAACGATGGGCTGGCTTGGCCGACACACCTCCAATCACCACGCGTAGTATTCGTTTGGCTCCGCCGAACGATGGGCCGGCTTCGCCGACCCACCACCATTCACCACGCGAAGTATTCGTTCGGCTTTGCCGAACGATGGGCCGGCTTCGCCGACCCACCTCCAATCACCACGCGCAGTATTCGTTCGGCTTCGCCGAACGATGGGCCGGCTTCGCCGACCCACCTCCATTCACCACGCGTAGTATTCATTCGGCTCCGCCGAACGTTAGCCGAACGATGGGCCGGCTTCGCCGGCCACCCTTTGGGTAGTATTCGTTCGGCTTCGCCGAACGATGGGCCGGCTTCGCCGACCCACCTCCAATCACCACGCGTAGTATTCATTCAGCTCCGCCAAACGTTAGCCGAACGATGGGCCGGCTTCGCCGACCCACCTCCAATCACCACGCGTAGTATTCGTTCGGCTTCGCCGAACGATGGGCCGGCTTCACCGACCCACCTCCAATCACCACGCGTAGTATTCGTTTGGCTCCGCCGAACGATGGGCCGGCTTCGCCGACCCACCTCCAATCACCACGCGTAGTATTCGTTTGGCTCCGCCGAACGATGAGCCGGCTTCGCCGACCCACCACCATTCACCACGCGGAGTATTCGTTCGGCTTTGCCGAACGATGGGCCGGCTTCGCCGGCCACCCTCCGTGTAGTATTCGTTCGGCTCCGCCGAACGATGGGCCGGCTTCGCCGACCCACCTCCATTCACCACGCGTAGTCTTCGTTCGGTTTCGCAGAACGATGGGCCGGCTTCGCCGACCCACCTCCAATCACCACGCGTAGTATTCGTTCGGCTTCGCCGAACGTTGGGCCGGCTTCACCGACCCACCTCCAATCACCACGCGTAGTATTCGTTCGGCTCCGCCGAACGATGGGCTGGCTTGGCCGACACACCTCCAATCACCACGCGTAGTATTCGTTTGGCTCCGCCGAACGATGGGCCGGCTTCGCCGACCCACCACCATTCACCACGCGAAGTATTCGTTCGGCTTTGCCGAACGATGGGCCGGCTTCGCCGACCCACCTCCAATCACCACGCGCAGTATTCGTTCGGCTTCGCCGAACGATGGGCCGGCTTCGCCGACCCACCTCCATTCACCACGCGTAGTATTCATTCGGCTCCGCCGAACGTTAGCCGAACGATGGGCCGGCTTCGCCGGCCACCCTTTGGGTAGTATTCGTTCGGCTTCGCCGAACGATGGGCCGGCTTCGCCGACCCACCTCCAATCACCACGCGTAGTATTCATTCAGCTCCGCCAAACGTTAGCCGAACGATGGGCCGGCTTCGCCGACCCACCTCCAATCACCACGCGTAGTATTCGTTCGGCTTCGCCGAACGTTGGGCCGGCTTCACCGACCCACCTCCAATCACCACGCGTAGTATTCGTTCGGCTCCGCCGAACGATGGGCTGGCTTGGCCGACACACCTCCAGTCACCACGCGTAGTATTCGTTTGGCTCCGCCGAACGATGGGCCGGCTTCGCCGACCCACCACCATTCACCACGCAAAGTATTCGTTCGGCTTTGCCGAACGATGGGCCGGCTTCGCCGACCCACCTCCAATCACAAAGCGTAGTATTCGTTCGGCTCCGCCGAACGATGGGCCGGCTTTGCCGACCCACCTCCATTCACCACGCGTAGTATTCGTTCGGCTTCGCCGAACGATGGGCCGGCTTCGCCGACCCACCTCCATTCACCACGCGTAGTATTCATTCGGCTCCGCCGAACGTTAGCCGAACGATGGGCCGGCTTCGCCGGCCCACCTCCAATCACCACGCGTAGTATTCGGGCCAGCTTCACCGACTCACCTCCAATCACCACGCGTAGAGTCGTTCGGCTCCGCCGAACGATGGGCAGGCTTCGCCAACCCACCTCCATTCACCACGCGTAGTATTCGTTCCGGCTTCGCCGACCCACTTCCATTCACCACGCGTAGTATTCATTCGGCTCCGCCGAACGTTCGCCGAACGATGGGCCGGCATCGTCGGCCACCCTTTGGGTAGTATTCATTCGGCTCCGCCAAACGATGGGCCGGCTTCGCCGGCCACCCTCCGTGTAATATTTGTTCGGCTTCGCCGAACGATGGGCCGGCTTCGCCGACCCACCTCAAATCACCACGCGTAGTATTCGTTCGGCTTCGCCGAACGATGGGCCGGCTTCGCCGACCCACCTCCATACACCACGCGTAGTATTCATTCGGCTTCGTTTAACGATGGGCCGGCTTCGCCGACCCACCTCCAATCACCACGCGTAGTATTCGTTCGGATTCGCCTAACGATGGGCCGGCTTCGCCGACCCACCTCCAATCACCACGCGTAGTATTCGTTCAGCTTCGCCGAACGATGAGCCGGCTTCGCCGACCCACCTCCATTCACCACGCGTAGTATTCGTTCGGCTTCGCCTAACGATGGGCCGGCTTCGCCGACCCACCTCCAATCACCACGCGTAGTATTCATTCGGCTCCGCCGAACGATGGGCCGGCTTCGCCGGTCACCCTCCGTGTAGTATTCGTTCGGCTCCGCCGAACGGTGGGCCGGCTTCGCCGACCCTACTCCATTCACCACGCGTAGTCTTCGTTCGGTTTCGCAGAACGATGGGCCGGCTTCGCCGACCCACCTCCAATCACCACGCGTAGTATTCGTTCGGCTCCGCCGAACGATGGGCCGGCTTCGCCGACCCACCTCCATTCACCACGCGTAGTATTCATTCGGCTCCGCCGAACGATGAGCCGGCTTCGCCGGCCACCCTCCGTGTAGTATTCGTTCGGCTCCGCCGAACGATGGGCCGGCTTCGCCGACCCACCTCCATTCACCACACGTAGTATTCGTTCGGCTTAGCCGAACGATGGGCCGGCTTCATCGACCCACCTACAATCACCACGCGTAGTATTCGTTCGGCTTCGCCGGACGATGGGCCGGCTTGGCCGACCCACCTCCAATCACCACGCGTAGTATTCGTTTGGCTCCGCCGAACGATGGGCCGGCTTCACCGACCCACCTCCAATCACCACGCGTAGTATTCGTTTGGCTCCGCCGAACGATGGGCTGGCTTGGCCGACACACCTCCATTCACCACGCGTAGTATTCATTCGGCTCCGCCGAACGATGGGCCGGCTTCGCCGGCCACCCTCCGTGTAGGAACAGTTCGGCGCCGCCGAACGATGGGCCGGCTTCGCCGCCCCACCTCCATTCACTTACGCGTAGTATTCGTTCGGCTTCGCCGAACGTTGGGCCGGCTTCATCGACCCACCTCCAATCACCACGCGTAGTATCTCCGTTCGGCTCCGCCGAACGATGGGCTGGCTTGGCCGACCCACCTTTAATCACCACGCGTAGTATTCGTTTGGCTCCGCCGAACGATGGGCCGGCTTCACCGACCCACCTCCAATCACCACGCGTAGTATTCGTTCGGCTCCGCCGAACGATGGGCTGGCTTGGCCGACCCACCTACAATCACCACGCGTAGTATTCGTTTGGCTCCGCCGAACGATGGGCCGGCTTCGCCGACCCACCACCATTCACCACGCGAAATATTCGTTCGGCTTTGCCGAACGATGGGCCGGCTTCGCCGATCCACCTCCAATCACAAAGCGTAGTATTCGTTCGGCTCCGCCGAACGATGGGCCGGCTTTGCCGACCCACCTCCATTCACCACGCGTAGTCTTCGTTCGGCTTCGCCGAACGATGGGCCGGCTTCGCCGACCCACCTCCAATCACCACGCGTAGTATTCATTCAGCTCCGCCAAACGTTAGCCGAACGATGGGCCGGCTTCGCCGACCCACCTCCAATCACCACGCGTAGTATTCGGGCCAGCTTCACCGACTCACCTCCAATCACCACGCGTAGAGTCGTTCGGCTTCGCCGAACGATGGGCCGGCTTCGCCGACCCACCTCCAATCACCACGCGTAGTATTCGTTCGGCTTCGCCGACCAACCTCCATTCACCACTCATAGTATTCATTCGGCTCCGCCAAACGTTAGCCGAACGATGGGTCGGCTTCGCCGGCCACCCTTTGGGTAGTATTCGTTCGGCTCCGCCAAACGATGGGCCGGCTTCGCCGGCCACCCTCCGTGTAGTATTCGTTCGGCTCCGCCGAACGATGGGCCGGCTTCGCCGACCCACCTCCAATCACCACGCGTAGTATTCGTTCAGCTTCGCCGAACGATGGGCCGGCTTCGCCGACCCACCTCCATTCACCACGCGTAGTATTCGTTCGGCTTCGCCTAACGATGGGCCGGCTTCGCCGACCCACCTCCAATCACCACGCGTAGTATTCATTCGGCTCCGCTGAACGATGGGCCGGCTTCGCCGGTCACCCTCCGTGTAGTATTTGTTCCGCTCCGCCGCACCGCGGGCCGGCTTCGCCGACCCTACTCCATCCACCACGCGTAGTCTTCGTTCGGTTTCGCAGAACGATGAGCCGGCTTCGCCGACCCACCTCCAATCACCACGCGTAGTATTCGTTCGGCTCCGCCGAACGATGAGCCGGCTTCGCCGACCCACCTCCATTCACCACGCGTAGTATTCATTCGGCTCCGCCGAACGATGGGCCGGCTTCGCCGGCCACCCTCCTTGTAGTATTCGTTCGGCTCCGCCGAACGATGAGCCGGCTTCGCCGACCCACCTCCATTCACTACGCGTAGTATTCGTTCGGCTTCGCCGAGCGTTGGGCCGGCTTCATCGACCCACCTCCAATCACCACCCGTAGTATTTGTTCGGCTCCGCCGAACAATGGGCTGGCTTGGCCGACCCACCTTTAATCACCACGCGTAGTATTCGTTTGGATCCGCCGAACGATGGGCCGGCTTCGCCGACCCACCACCATTCACCACGCGAAGTATTGGTTCGGCTTCGCCGAACGATGGGCCGGCTTCGCCGACCCACCTCCATTCACCACGCGTAGTATTCGTTTAGCTCCGCCATACGATGGGCCGACTTCGCCTGCAACCCTCCGTATAGTATTCGTTCGGCTCCGCCGAACGATGGGCTGGCTTGGCCGACCCACCTCCAATCACCACGCGTAGTATTCGTTTGGCTCCGCCGAACGATGGGCCGGCTTCGCCGACCCACCTCCAATCACCACGCGTAGTATTCGTTCGGCTTCGCCGAACGATGGGCCGGCTTCGCCGACCCACCTCCATACACCACGCGTAGTATTCATTCGGCTCCGCCGAACGTTAGCCGAACGATGGGCCGGCTTCGCCGGCCACCCTTCGGGTAGTATTCGTTTGGCTCCACCGAACGATGGGCCGGCTTCGCCGACCCACCTACAATCACCACGCGTAGTATTCGTTCGGCTCCGCCGAACGATGGGCCGGCTTCGCCGCCCCACCTCCATTCACCACGCGTAGTATTCGTTCGGCTTCGCCAAACAATGGGCCGGCTTCGTCAAACGATGGGCCGGCTTCGCCGACCCACCTCCAATCACCACGCATAGTATTCGTTCGGCTTCGCCGGACGATGGGCCGACTTCGCCTGCAACCCTCCGTATAGTATTCGTTCGGCTCCGCCGAACGATGGGCTGGCTTGGCCGACCCACCTCCAATCACCACGCGTAGTATTCGTTTGGCTCCGCCGAACAATGGGCCGGCTTCGCCGAGCCACCTCCAATCACCACGCGTAGTATTCGTTCGGCTTCGCCGACCAACCTCCATTCACCACTCATAGTATTCATTCGGCTCCGCCAAACGTTGGCCGAACGATGGGCCGGCTTCGCCGGCCACCCTTTGGGTAGTATTCGTTCGGCTCCGCCGAACGATGGGCCGGCTTCGCCGGCCACCCTCCGTGTAGTATTCGCTCGGCTTCGCCGAACGATGGGCCGGCTTCGCCGACCCACCTCCATTCACCACGCGTAGTATTCATTCGGCTTCGCCGAACGATGGGCCGGCTTTGCCGGCCACCCTCCGTGTAGTATTCGTTCGGCTTCGTCTAACGATGGGCCGGCTTCGCCGGCCACCCTCGCAGCAACCGTTGACGTCTTCTGGAGTCCTATTGAGTTTCCACGTCACCCCGATCACGCCTTCTGATGCGCTACTGAATTCCCACGGCACCACCATCACGTCTTCTGAAGTCCTACTAAATTCCCACGTCACCCCGATCACGTCTTCTGAAGCCCTACTAAATTCCCACGTCACCCCGATCACGTCTTCTAATGCGCTACTGAATTCCCACGGCACCACCATCACGTCTTCTGAAGTCCTACTAAATTCCCACGTCACCCCGATCACGTCTTCTGAAGCCCTACTAAATTTCTACGTCACCCCGATCACGCCTTCTGATGCGCTACTGAATTCCCACGGCACCCCCATCACGTCTTCTGAAGTCCTACTAAATTCCCACGTCACCCCGATCACGTCTTCTGAAGCCCTACTAAATTTCTACGGCACCCCAATCACGCCTTCTGATGCGCTACTGAATTCCCACGGCACCCCCATCACGTCTCCTGAAGTCCTACTAAATTCCCACGTCACCCCGATCACGTCTTCTGAAGCCCTACTGAATTCCCACGGCACCCCGATCACGTCTTCTGAAGCCCTACTAAATTTCTACGTCACCCCGATCACGTCTCCTGAAGTCCTACTGAATTCCCACGTCATCCCGATCACGTCTTCTGAAGCCCTACTGAATTCCCACGGCACCCCGATCACGTCTTCTGAAGCCCTACTAAATTTCTACGTCACCCCGATCACGTCTTCTGAAGCCCTACTAAATTTCTACGTCACCCCGATCACGCCTTCTGATGCGCTACTGAATTCCCACGGCACCCCCATCACGTCTTCTGAAGTCCTACTGAGTTCCCACGTCACCCCGATCACGTCTTCTGAAGCCCTACTGAATATCTACATCACCCCGATCACGCCTTCTGATGCGCTACTGAATTCCCACGGCACCCCCATCACGTCTTCTGCAGTCCTACTAAATCCCCACGTCACCCCGATCACGTCTTCTGAAGCCCTACTGAAATCCCACGTCACCCGTTTGCAGGATAAACAAAACAAAAAAAAAAGAAGACGAGGCAGTGGTGAAGGCGCTGAATAACGCGCCCCAATCGGCTCCTCTTCGAAGCTGCCCCACCACCACGCAGGCGCTGCGCTGAACGCTAATCCTCTCGTTCATCGCACCCGCTAAGCACAACGCCTGCTTGGTGATGGGGCAGCTTCGCAGCCCTATATAGCCACATAGTCAACATTATTTTTCTTGCCCTTGCGATTCTTTTTATTACTGATCTCGTTCGTTCGAAATTTCGTCAAACGAAATTTTTTCGAATTTCGTTCGTTCGAAATCCAATTTTTCGAAATTATTTCAAAATTCGTTCGTTCGGAATACTTTCGAACAAATTCCAAAAAAAACCGAAATTTCCGACAAATTTCGAGAAAATTTTCAAAATTTCCGACAAATTTTAAAGAAAAAAAGAAATTTCGAAAAAAAAAATCGAAATTTCGATTAGTTTCGAATTTCGTTTGTTCGAACTCCGAAATTCCGAAAGTTTTTCGAAATTCGTTTGTTCGAAATTTTTTCGAACAAAATTTTTTCAATTTTCGTTCGTTCGAAAATACTTCGAACGAAAAATTTTCGATTTTCGTTCGTTCGACATTTTTTTTCGAAATTGTACCACTATAGTTTATTCGTTACTCAATGGCATCGTTTTGATAAACGACGACACTCCTTTACGATCCTCCAGATTGACTTCCAACCCTATGCAAATTTTTACGGGGTTGCTGCATTTAGGTATGTATGAACGTACATATATATCGAGACCAGAGAAGCTAGAAGGAGTTCTTCAGCACCGTTGTAAAGCCTAGTTTGCTGGGATGAGTCCGGCCGGAGTATCATGGCAAAATATATCAGTGATAGGAAGATTTTGACAAGATAAGCCCGATAGGTCTTACTTCGACGGGCTCGAAGTGAGGGAGCTAGGCTATACCTTTTTGCTGGAGAGAATTAGGCAATCGATTTTTACCTGGGCCAAAATATTTAGAATCCAGGAAACTCCTGTTAAATTTTTTTTTGAAACACCAGGAAAATGAATTGAAAACAGACACCGTATTTAGGAAATCAACGATTGTATCCATGCATGTATCTGCGTACAGTTAGGTCCGTGGTTTGCTTTCTCAATAAAAAAGCATTAAAATTTCTTCCGCGGCTGGCGCGGACGGTTTAAATCTCACCGGCGGCTGGCGGTATGGTAGGCTGATAAGCTGCGCTCTTCTGTCGGCCTGAATCGATTAGCCGGCCGGTGCACGCGACCGCCACCCCAGCAGCGGGTGAGATTTAAATGTTTTTTTCTTGAGGAAGCAAGCCACGGACCTAACTATAAATAAATCTGCTCCTGTAATATAAAAAATGAAGAATTCTCTTACCCAGTCCCAATACGAAACCTATCATCGACATCACGGCACATGAACGAGCAAACAGAAGCCTGGCGGCATACCACACTGAGGGATCAGGAAACTGTCGTCTGAAAATGAGTGAAGTAGAATGACTTTGGGAGCTCACTCGTCTCCGATCAAGATTGAATTCATGAACAGCAAACCCTAAGCTCGTAAACTTCAGTCCTAAAGAAGGTTAGACGTGAACTTATCAAGCGGTATTAAAGATTACTACACGTGCTGCGACCTACACGCATCTATTCGTCGGTTCAGCGTTTTCCGGTGGAGACACAGGGATCGCACGCGGCTTACATAAACAGGCAGAGATGCAAAATACACTGGCCCGACGAGCCACTCCGCGTTGACTACATAGAGACAGTCGGCACGGATCGTACTGATACTTTGCGTTTCTTACTAAGCGTTGGCGCAAACTCGGTGCACGTCGTATGTTTCAACATACGCACGCCGAGTCTACGCCAACGCACAATAAGGAACGCAAAGTATCAGTGCGATCCGAGCCGATAATACGACGGCAGCCAGACTTTGCCAGTTCTGGGCGAGTCCGTTAACGCGGAAGTGAAGTGATTGTGCGAAGGGTTCAGCCTTGTGAATAGCTGTCGTCAACGCCAAATCTGACTGTCATGGAGCCATGGCTAAAACACACAAGCCACCTCCTCCACGTAACCAGAAGAGATCGCCTTCCTTTTTTAAAATTCAATATCTCATAACTCTATTCGATATCAAGCTGCAAAACTACTAAAAATTCAGAAGCAGATTCTGAGAAACCTTAAAGTTTTTTCATTCAAATTTTCCCCACCGAAGTTGGTATAACATTCTTCGTAGACGACATCTACGACCGGGTCAGGTTTAGGACAGTGATAGTGGGCTGAGGTATTTCCCAGCTCCACGAAAGGGCCATTTAGGTAAAATTGGTAGGCGTGAGGTAACGACAAAATCGACGATTCCCTCTAACCTAAATGTATGGAGCTAGGTTTGAGGAAATCTTCGATTCTGTTGTTCCCTCACACCCACCAATTTTTCCGAGTAGCTTCTCCCTGGGTCGGGAAGTGTGCTACAAGGGAAGTATACAAAGCGTATGTCAGATCTGCAGAGACGAATTGTATTGTCAGTATCTACAGTAAAACTTTGCAGTACTCTACCCCGAGCAGCTGGTTCCAAAAAAAAATTATGAGCGTTTCTAGAGTTTCGCGAAAAGAGAAGGGTATCCATCAGAATTTTTTTGAGTGCGGAAAAAATTTCGGATTTTGCTCAAAACTTGTATCTAGGGTGCTGAAAACGAATCTGGGGTCTGTTTGTCGAGAATCTGAGGTTTACTGTAGGTTACGGTAAGTAACACGCCATTTATGAGGCAAAACATTCCTTAGTACTTCGGAAATCGGAAAATGGACATCAAATCCGTATTCACCACCCCGAAAAACTCCTGCATACAAAATTTGAGTCAAATCTGGGACTTTGTTTAAACTACCGTATACCCACCGTAGTCTACCAGAAACTGAAAAAAGAATCGGCAAATGGACACCAGAATCGTGTTAAGAACATCAAACTACCCTCAGAGAACGGCTTTGAGACGCATCTATCGAAGAAATTCGGAAATCCCGAAAGTGGAGTTTTGCCCTCAAAATTTTCCCCCGCTGGGATGCTTTGCGGTAATTAAGCCGAAAACTTTGGAAAATCGAGAAATAAACTTTAGTTGCGTGATCAGCGCCCCGGAAAAACCCTCTGGGTGAATTTTAAGTCAAATCTGGAACA
Organism: Aplectana chamaeleonis; assembly: GCA_029168955.1. Taxonomy (NCBI): domain Eukaryota; kingdom Metazoa; phylum Nematoda; class Chromadorea; order Rhabditida; family Cosmocercidae; genus Aplectana; species Aplectana chamaeleonis. The sequence continues at coordinate 218,980 of JAPDOI010001043.1, read as the reverse complement.
TTTTTCTGATCCGCTTTAAGAACCTCTGATTCATATAGGCAAACGCTCAACCGAAAATGCGTACGTACAAGTCCAAAACGCTATCAGTCTGCACAAAGTTTGGAAAATGTGCTTTCACCCAAACTTTGTTCGGAGGAATTGTTTTTGGTGCTGAAAACGACTATAAGGTCCATTTCCAGATTTTCGAAAGTTTACTGAGCGTTTTCGACAGTATAAAAAACACAAAAAACGATCGTTTTGGGCTTATAACTTCTCAGAACCTGCGGCTCGGGACGGGGTATTGCACAGTTTTACTATATATGCCCAAGAGATACTAGCAATACAATTCTGTTCCGCAGATCCGATCTACGCTTTGTATACTTCCCTCTTAGGCTTCTCGCACGGTCCTAAACCTTACCTTTCCACAGTTTCAAGGGTAGATTTCGTTTACAAAGAAAGTCATAACAATTTTAATAGGGCAAAATTTGATTGAATAATTTTTTGGTACCAAAAGAAGTAGTTTCTAGAATATTGCAAATGTTCCAGAAATCATTGCTGTGTAGATGGTAACGACTTATTTTCAATAAATTTTCGCTGTTGACCCCCCCCCCCTCCGCCCCGGTCACCACACCAGACTAGTCTAAGGGGGCTGAGAGGTATGTACTGCTGTAAGGGAGAGGGTCTGCCCTGGATGGAAGCCACTCAAACATCGCGCCGTACCCTGGCTGATCTATGACAGTCGGCATTTTGAAAGCTAACATATCCAATCTGCTTATTTAGTTTTAGATCTGCAGGTAGCGATTATCTGTGGATTTTGATGTGAAACGCTCAAAAAACCATAAAAATGCGGCTGAAAAAATCTGGAATTTTCTCAGGAGGCTTTCCCATCTCAAGTGAACTCATAGTTCCGCGGCACTTTTCATGTTTTCTAAATGTGGGACGAGGGAGGCCAGAAACAATGGGGACTGCAAGGTTCGAAAGCGAAATTCATTCCTGACTCCAACTAGGCATAATATGAACACGAATAGATTGGTTCTATTAATGGATCTCTCAAATGCCTCGGCTCGTAAAGACTGTAAAAATCAGTTTCATTGAAATCGGGCAAAACCCCTGTTGAACTTTCCCTCTGGATTAGGGGCGATTCCCTCCAAGCGGTATTGTAAGAAACCATTCGTAATAGATGACTAACTCTAATTATGAAAAACGCTGTAGAGGAGTTGTCACTCCAAATGAACTGTTGTTACCAATAAAAAATTTACTGAATACACTTTTACCAATGGAGAAAGTACACTTCATCTTGAAAGATTCCAACATCCGAACATGCGAATTCAATTACTCTTATTTTCAAAAAGTTCTCGGTGGAAGAAGACGGAAGGAATTCTTTCAACTAAAACGTTTAAAGCGAGAACTAATTGCAGAGCCTACAGATTTTGCTGCACCAAGCACACAAAGCAAGCAGTGCACGGATATTGGAGGCTTTATAGGTTTTTTTTGGGATTCGCATTCCAAAAAAACACCCTTTTCGCTATTATACAACCCTTTCCAGACTTACGCCAAAACGTTGAAAAATGAGGCACGGTTTCTATAGTGAAGATTGCCTTTGAACCTTCTCAACATCGCGGGGTTTCTCTTTCTTTCCAAAGTCCGTTCAGTTAATATCATTATTTATTTATTTAATTATTTTATGCCGTTGCCGGCGTGCTCAAAAACTACAAAACCGTAGGTAAAATCATAGAAATAATTGCAAAACAAACAACAACTTAGCGCAACGCTTCAACAGCCGAGTACAAGACCATTATTCTGATTAGAGATTTTCTGATTTTCTAAAAGGCGACACTACCAAGAGTTAGGAGCCATTACAGGTTGTGGGGCAGTCAGGAACAAAAAAAAAACGAAGTGGTGCTAGAAGCCTGGAACCGATCATTATTACCATTACGGGAAATAGATCCATAGCAATTAATATACTATTGAGGACTAATCTTGCAGATGAAGTCAGATTCAGCGACTATTGTAGTTCATAGATACCGAAGCATAAAAATTTCCATCTTTTAAGATCAGTCCGCTACTTATCCCATCCCTCATGCCCTTTAATAACGAGTAAAGGGGGTTTCGGCTGGCCGCAACTCAGCCCAGCCCAGCCTCATCCCCGTCCCCCTCCTGCCTCAATGGCCTCCATGCCTCAGAGCGCCATCGATATCAGGGTCGTCCTTCACAGCAAAACGCTAAACCCCATGGTCGCCCTTCCCCCTCCACCCCGTCGGCCAGCCCAGCCCAGCCATCCGCACCCGCACACCACAATCGATTCCCACAACCCCGTTTGCTAGCCGCCATTAGCCGTCGTAACCCTAGACCACACGCACACAGCCCATACCCTCGGAGAACCTTCACAGCGCTCCGCCGTCATGCTCTACCACGCTCCTCTCACCCACGCGCAGGGCTAAGCTGCTTCAGCGTGAGCCAGGAATCGTATTTCTGAGACTCATCCCTCAAGAGTACATTAGTTATGCTCATGTGTTGGGGTGGAATTGCCCTGAAGGAAATCCAGTTCCATATTCTCTGTGCGAGTGTAAATCCCCGATGACCCCAAGGGGGAAAGTTTTCCAGAAAACCTCCACTGCACAACTTCTTTTCTGCGGGGAGCCTTTTCAGACATACCAAGAACATAAACCACGAATACCTTTGGGAATTAAGCTTGGATACCGGTTTGTTATCAGAGTCCTGCCCTCTGCAGACAATGCTAGTTGAGTCTGTACATCATAGGTCTCTTCATCATTGTCACGTCTTCATATTTATGCCCCACCTCTCGCAAACCCTCTTTTGAGCACCTCACCTTGCCTAATGCTGACTATCCAACAGGGATAACACTGATGGTCAACGCCATTAGAAATTCGGTCAAAGCCATCAAGAACCATTAAAATATTACGATTTTGAGTTTTGAGAGCGAAGATTTCTCTCTTATGAAAATCCCGCGGAAGGTGGTCATTCAAGTCAGCAACAAGCTTTTTGCTTTGAACTTTTTTCTGACTGTTTCAACAAACATCCACTATAAAATCATTTAGATTGACCCTCTCACTAGGGAAACTCGAGAACAGGAAATGATTCTCCAAAGGAATTTTGTCACAAACCTTATTATAACCTCAATTGTCTAACTCATTTTCCAAGTTTTCAAAAAAAAATCAGGCTCCATGGCCAGCTCGCACAAGCGGTTAAAATAGCGAGGTCGATACACTCGTGCGGTTTGCACAAGAACGCTTTCGCACTTTTTTGCGTCAAAAATGAGCCGTAACAACATTTTTGGCGATCAACATGAGCCTGCTTGCATTAATGAGGCGGGGTTTCGCAAGGAAATGGGCGGGGTTTCACGTTTTTTGGGCTCAGGATTGCTCAGATATGGTTATTTTGGGTCGTCTTTTGATACATTGAATTATGTAAGCGTTCTGGGGCAGGCCGTACGAGTATATAAGTGTCGCTGTCTTAATCACTTTTGGTGCGTGTATGCTGCCTATAAATGAGAAGGGTTAGCACCTTCAAACGCAACGGTAACCCCTAACTTCCAAATAGTGATTTCCACTACGGTTTTTTTTGCTACGGACCTAGGATTGATAACTCAGGAAGCTGGGTCACCACTGTACCCTCCCTCACAAATATTGGCGTGAACTCACTCGTAGCAAATCTTTTTCTGCTCATGAATCTCTTTTCAAATCTCATGACTCTAAAATGTATAGCATTCCTGTATGTTTTCGAAAAAATGTTAATTGGAATAATCAAAGTACTTACTTCGGATCGAACATGAATCACAGTTTTTCGTAATATGGGTTCATGCTTCCGATTATAATCACACTTTTCTAGAAGACTACGAAGCCATGAGGAGAATTTCTTTCTCCTCAAGGGTTGGGTTTCATGAAACCTCAGCACCCCTCGCTTCCATACGAAATTCGACCATCAGTTCAGCTGCATCAGTTCAGTTTGCTCCAAATGATTCCTTTTGAACCCATTCCCATGCATGCTAACTCCCATTAGAGTCCCTCTAACTCCCTTACACTTCGTGAAAGACTTATGGCTTTAACGACATTATAAACGCCTGAGCACTTCATCCCATCTCTAGAATCCTTAATGACATCTACATTAGAGATGTACATAGAGATCCAAATTCTCGAATTTCGCCCTGGAAATTGAGGTGCATAAAGTGACATTGATTGCGGCATTTAAGTTCGTTAGCCTTGCATGACCCATGGGTTACGCGGCCCGTGGGTTGTCAGCCTCCCAGCCCTACACTATAGCACACTCTCACACTCGCCCCCCACATCGATCGACGAGTGGGGTCTCTGCAATTGCGCGGTGTGGTTTGCTGACCACACTCCTCGCCCTTTCTCCATGTCGGTTCTATTTGTGTTGGATTGCCTCCCTCGCTCCCCATTCGATGTACATCCGCTTTCGAGGGACTTTCTTCTTTTGCGGTTGATTTGTTATTGAAACAATTCTTGTTTAACCCTATAAATTGTACAGTTGCAGAAGTATGAAAGACCGCAAGAAAGCCCCGCCGTTTCATGAAACAGAATTGAAGCTGTTGATGTCGCTCTACTGCCAGTCCTACGAGGAATACCATGGACGTGGTAAGTCGCCCCATCAGCAGGCTGGCAGGAATGCTGTTCCACCATTACACTGACAGTAGTCACTTTGACCACTATCTTGGCGTCTTCATTTACACCGAAACCCTCATTCACCTCTAGTTTTTATTTGTTCAGTGATATGTCGAGTTTTCTAGTTGCTGATTTCCGAAGAAAGAAATTCTCTTGAAAAGCTATCCTTTACTCGACTTGAAAGTACTGGTTTAGCCTTCTTGCTGCGAAGAGATTCTCCGCCCACTTTCTCGCCGTTAGCCTATCACTTCAGCTTTAAGCGCTAATCATACATCTCAACGCTAGCGCGTGACGCGCCGCGCGGTCGTGACGTTGGAGTATGAATTGCATAAAGCCACGCCCGCGCGGCGCCCCGCATGGCGGCAGTAAAGACTCTTTTCATCATTTTCACTATTAATGCACCGTCAGTTTCATTCCGTTTCATAATAACTCATTCCAGTACTATCCTCTGCAATCATGATGGTGAATGCGTGTACAGATTTTGCTTTCTCGGCGAACTTGAAGCTCGTTTTGATCCGCTCCGCCATAGCGTCGCCGCATAACATCTGCAAGCGCGTGAGCCGCGTGGAAAGCATTCACCCTTTAACGCCTTGCCCGTGCGTGGCGCGCTGGCATTGAGGATTTAGCACTCGCGGGGATAGGTAAACTGGAAGAAAGTAGGCGTAGAATCCCATCTCGTTAGGTCTATATAAGAACCGACTCGAAATGATTATGTAGGGATTAATCCAATTTTACGAAAAAAAAAACGGATTGTTTGAATTTCCAAGTCATGTATTCGAGCAACGCTAATTCCACGAATGAATCGACTATTGGAAAAATGGGGAGAATTAAAATTGCGACTGAATTAGATATTCGAATGGACAAACCGGGAATTCGAAATTCTCTGGGAGAATCCAACACTGGAGTTATTCAGATATCACTGGGATAATTTTCCAGTTTGGTCCCAATTCTTGCACCTATTATAAAACACTTTTCCGAATTGTTAAACACTACATATGACACAATTTTTGGAATGTTCTTTTCTCCGAAAATAGAATTTACCCGTGCTCTCTTTCTGTCGGTATATTGAAATACCAGATTTCGCACACGGTCAAGCGGGGCATTGGGTAATTTCCCGAAATCTGAGCGATCCTCCCTCCGGTCATCAATTTTTTTCCGAAATTCCATTTTTTTGCGAGCCCCCCCCCCGAGGTGTAATTTGTGGGCACTTCTTTCGAAAAAAAAAGGTTAAAGTATAGAGTACTGAAAAGGTACATACCTTATGGTGTTAAATGAAGGTTATTTTAATTTTCCAACCGCCCGGAAATTTTCATTTCTGGGCCAAAATTTTTGCGACCACCTCCCCTCCTTGAGAAATTTAGCAAACCCGCTCGACCCTGATTTCGTATGATCTAGCCAACAAATCCAATAGAGTTTGCCCTTGTCAAAATAGCAGCGGGAGGCTTAATTATTCTCATTTTCAAACACTCGACTGGTGAGGAGCACTTTGATCAGACTAGATTTATTACTCTTCAAAATACTCAGATATTCAACTTGACAGCGGTTTAATTTTCGACAAGGAATCCAAATCTGTACTAGGAGTTATTCCAAGAAAAATCTTACACTCAAGTCAAAACTTCGCCTACCCAAGAGCTCACGCTTTGAAGAAATTTGAGGAGCGCTCCACATCCACATCAGAGTATGAATCTCAGGTCTCCAATGCATAGTGGAACATCGAAGTGCGGTTTCCTACCACCCCATCTTCGAATACAGTGCCGTAATGGGACTAGCTCGTGTCAATTCCAAGGGAAGTCTAGGACAACCTAGGCATTAGCGCATTGTATGCCGACTACACCACACTCAAACATCTTTCTCAACTGCTAGGCTGCCCTCTCATCCACTGCGGCGCTACCGATAGCGGGGTGCCACGCACACATGAAAGAGGTTTATATGTGTAGTCGACCTACAAGCCGCTTTAGGACGGACAGAACTTTTTTCAAACCTCGAGAAACCGAACGACTATCCAAAATTTGGAAATGGGAATACCAAAAAAAATGATCGAAAATAGGGGAATAGGATAAAATTGTATTCTTGCGGACATTTCCGATTTTGTTCCGCATTTTAATTCGTTTTGTGGAAATAGGCAAGCTTGAAAGTACTCTAGGAGGATAACCTTTGGAAGAATCGGAAGAACAATTGTGGCCACTTGGCACTTCATCATAACTAATGATGTAATGGTGTAAAACGGCGTTTTCGAACGCTTCTTCGTGCGCAAAGCGCGGCATAACTATAACCCGCTCTCCGAAAATGACGAACTCTATTTTTAGAGGGAAGCTATGGGTATCTCTAAATGACAACAATACAATGATATGTGTAGGCAGCGTTTTTGAATCCAACATTCCGTCGAAAATAGTGTATTCTCTTATAGAAGTCCTATCCAACACAGGTCGAAAGTGACAAATTTCCATCAGAATGACCATTTGATCAGTTTACAGCAGGGGTGAGCGGCGTTCCGCGCATTTTTGGCATTCCGCATTCTGAAAACCGCAGAAAAAGGAGCGGAACGCGAGAATATCGCGCCATCTAGGACGAGAAAAAACATCAGATTTCTGAATTTTTACGCATTTCGCATTCCGACAGCCGCATTTCCGCGCACTTTCAGACTTTTCGCGCCCGAATTTCGAAACGCGAGACAAAAAAATGTGCCGGAACCCGCTTTCCTAATTTTCATATAGTTAAATTACGCTCATCCCTGGTTCACAGCGATAGATTTCGAGAAGCAGATCTGCTATTTAATATTGCTGGCATAAATTAAAATGCAAATTGAACACGTTTTAATCCTAATCTCGTTAGATAGAATCTAAAATGTCTAAAAAATACGGTTCGACACATTTCAAGCTAATAATAGCGGTATGGCCAGCCGTTTTTGTTGAAAATGGTGTTTCACATCTTTCATGAGCATTTAGGTTAGAGGGCATTCCTGCAAAAGTCAAGCTTTTCTTTCGAGTTTTCGCTAAAAAAATCCATTATTCCAGTCGGAAAAGGCGGTGGTTACGACAAGAAGTTGTTGTTGAAACGTTTCGCCCGCGAAGTTTCGAATCTGGGATTCTATGAGCGAACTGAAAAACAAATTGAAGAACGACTACGAGCAGACTGTAAAAGAGTTCGAAAGCAGGAGGTAGGTTATAGGAATAGTTGAAATCAAATTTTCACTATTAAACACTCAATTTCACACTCCTATTTTTTAGCGGGCTCGAAGCCACGAAGGGAAAGAGGCCATGCTAAGTAACCTTCCCTCGTATCTGCATCAGTTGTACGAATGCCGCAAGAACAGGGCAAAAGGTTCTTGCCCAAACAGTAGATTCGGTAAGTATTTAGTAACTGGCGGAAGTGTATATCTTCAAGGCGGTAAGGGCAAAGCATGTGACCCATGCCAACGTAAATCGGTTCAAGAGCGAAATTTAAATGAACATTTTTGGAGCTTCGAAGGCGTTGTTTAAATTTCCCTAATACATATGGGTAGATCGAAAACTGCAAAACAAAAAAAATGTAATTTTTTGGAATTCAGAAATTTGAACATTTCAGCCCAAACTTCGGCTCAGGAGGGTAATTCGGGGCGCTGAGCACGAATATTAGGTCCATTTTCAGTTTCATGGAAGATTAGTGTAAGTTACAGTGGGAAACTTCTAATGTATCGTTTCTCTACAGTATCCTACCGTAACCTTAGAAAAATTGAGAAATGGACCTTATATTCATGTTCAGCGCCCGAAGTTACCCCCGACCAGAGTTTGGGCTAAGAGTGATAGAATCTCTAAAATGTAAAAAAAAAGTTTGTTGTCGTTTTTGATTTACCCAAGACATTAAGGAAATTTAATGAACTGCATATTGTTTCTCTTTATCTCCCCACCTCAAAGAAAAACAGCCAACCGACCATTTTTTGAAACTCCAAATTGCGCTGGGATCAGTCCCTAGTTAATTTTGGGTTCTAAAAAACTCACCGTTTTCGTGTACACATTGTGACTCGATCAAAGATTGTTCTTTCTTTACTAAAATGGCGGAAGTCTATCATGGCGTTGGTTGTGCCACTATCACAGTTACAACTCCATTGTGTGATTCCGTCTCAGAAAATTTCCAATCGTAACTCCTCAATAGGAGTGCATGCCTCGAGAGTCAAAATAGCCAGCAAAGGGCAAAAGTGGGGGAGGCAGGGGTGGTTCCGCTCCTTGAAGTGCATCAGCTGTTCAAATGATGCAAAACGATAAAAAGCAAGAGGAAACGCACAAAAAAAAACTGCAAGGCGGCATCCGTCCTTGCATGTTTGACTTTGCAATCGAACTTTGCTTTGGCCTTTAAGATTTCGAAGAAATGCAGACTTTTTGAATTAAAAAAACCCGAATTCGCTTTCAGATGATGACGACGATGAGGAGATGCATAGCATGGATGGCACAGCGACCGCATGGGAAAAGGTAATGGCTTTCGATGACGCATCAGGCTGTCAAACCTGTTTTTTAAATTGCCTATATATGTGGCATTTAAAATTTTTTGGAGCGAAAAAACCTCTCATTCAATCATACACTGTAAAAATTAGGTTGCAGCTAAAATTTCTAGCAATTTAACTTTAATGAATTTTCAGACTTTCAGTGTTGGTCCTTTGGGCTAGTATGGTATGCCTGCCTATACGACGCTTCTTTTCATTTTGAGAAAAACGATGTGGTTTCCGGATTACACTTGGAATTTCAATTTAAAGCTTACGTAATGAGCATCGTTGAGCGCTTCTACATATTTACTATACTGCAGACCTATGCTGCAAAAGTTGATGGGACATTCCAACTATCTGAGCGCTAGGTAATATTTCTAACAAAAGCTTTCGACAAAGTGTAATTACTGATCTTCTTTTCGAATTTCGTTGGTTTGCAACTTTTCTGTGTGTTTTTGTTTTCTGATTTATCAAACCAGTTTCGACAGCCAAGGCTAAAAAAGAAGTATTGCGGGCAACTCCCTGCTCAACTGTTTTTGTATTGTCAATTATAGGTTTTTTCTCCGGAAGTTTCATTCTCGTTATTTTTATCTATTTTTCGGAAAAAGAAGGATATTTGTTAAAACAATGGGTTGGATGGCGAATAGGTTCCCGCGTTCTTATTCAAAAGGAAATCGTGCGGCAGATATTGCAAATTTTGGTGACATTTTATAGATAATCCATTACTGGCACTTCAGTGTGTTTCAAAGTGATATAGCCGCTTCAGAATTTGAAGATTTTGTTTCTGATCCTACCGGTCATTCGTGAAGAGCACGTGCTATAAGATAGCGTGACTGAGTTTTCAGGCAGAGTCGTGCGCGGCGCTGTGATCGGTCCGCCAAAACTGTGGCCCCCTCCCCTCCAACGTGGACGCTAGCGCGGCTTCCCACGTCCATGGCGCTTGTGCACACAGACGAGTTTCAAATTGATCAACTGAGGAAAATAATCCTGGCAATATCATAATTTTGTGTCACATTCTTTGTAATACAAGTTATCTGAAGTAATTTTTATAATATTTTGCGAGTTTCTAGGCTTTTGACAGTGAAAAAGGTTTGTGGGCAATGGGACGTCTGCCCCCTTCGCCCTCCACCCACAATCGTGGCGGCCATGGCTGCCCCTCTCTCGACGTGCTGTGACCACAGCGCAGGCCCGGCTGCCTTTTCAGATATTTCTCTATTTATTGAATTTTGGATCAATAAAGCGGGGCCGCTTTATACACCTTCACCACTTTATCGATCAAAAGTCAATGAAATTAAGTTGTTCAGAAAAAAAACCACCTAAACCTTTCGTAGTGCAGATAATTCCCTTTCGAACTATCCTACTATCAATGAAAGCAATTGGGGAATTTCCTTGTCCGTAGAGGTCAATCAGAGGTCGGAGGCTTAACAGTAACAGCGTTGACTTTTTGTCAAGTCCGTCCGAATGAGATTGTCCGTCTACGCGGTCGGCGTAGCATAGGTGTTTTTCCGACCTGTACACCGGATGGCAGGAATATTTGACAGTTGTTGAATAATATCCGAGTCAGCTTACTGAAAGCCCGTCCGAAAAATGCCTCCGCGAGGGACGCGCGACAGACACGCCGACCGCGTGGGCGGACAGAATTTAAATTATTCGTAGAGATACATAAGTGTACGTCGAGCCGTATGTGACTACCTGTTCCGTAGTGTAGTACACCAAAAGTTTCACATTTACTCATCAATGAGAAGCGGTTGATCGGAGATCAATGTATGATTTCCGTTTTCATTTTAGTCTGACGCATGGACCAGGCGGCTGTCCATGCGGGGTTGGCGGCCTCACTGGAGAATGGAGTTTCTCTACATGAAACTCATCTCAGCACAACCGCTCCCGCTAAACCAGTGGCGAGCGTGTTGCCTAGGAGTTCTTGTATATTGATTTTCTGCCGACTTTTTCTCATTGAAAAGTAGATGTGCAAAATTTGGTAGGCTGCACTAGACAACATTGCCAGGAATTTTCAATATTCGTCGAGCAATTTCAAATTCAAGAAGAACGCGAGAATTTATTCCCCAGCCCTGTAAGTACTCAAAAGCAACTTCTTCTTATACGTCTTATCTTGGAATTTCGATGCAGCAAAATTGAGAATTTGCAAAAAATCAATAGCCACACTCCATCGCGATTTTTCGTGAACATAAGGAAATTAGTAGCAGTCAGAAGGTTAAATACCCTATCAACTTCGCCAGCTTCGATGATTTGCCCCAAAGTGAATGGAATCACTCGAAAATGCTGTACAAAAGATTTCTATGTGTTAAATTTCAGCACGTAACTCCTGAATAAAAAGCTTTCGCTCGAAGTAGAAATGGACAATAAGTAGAAAATAATTTGCGCTATTGAGCGGTGTATCACACGTGGCCTAAAAACCAACGTTTGAAGTTTTGAAAATGGATAGAGCCAGATGGCGGTTAGGTTACGGTGCAACCTAATGTATAACACCTTTAAGTATTAGCATTATGGTGTCGTTATCGCTTAAAGGCAGTGTTCACGATAATCTTCGATTTTGAGATTAATCGCTAAATCGATTGTTTGGCCCTCGGGTAGAACTGAAATGACGAAGAAATCGAGAAAAACGCACCAGAAGGGCACGAAATCCTTTACTCTCACCCCGACTAATTATTCTCACTGGAACTGTTCGTTGTGACAATGAAATATTTTGCGGAAGTGTCTTTTGCAATTTTCTACTATCTGTTGCTTCGTACTTCGTTCTGTCAGACCCTAACTAATACGATTTTGCCTAAAATATTCTTCCATTTTTGATTAGCCCCATTTTTCACCGGTGACAACCACCGCGAACATGTTCGTTCAATCGGACAACTAGTCCAGGCCAGAGAATAATGTCACTGAAATAAGGCGTTTAAGTGCGTTTCTCGCCGTTTCTTCGTAGTTTTGGTAACACTTGGTGGCCAACGCATTGTTTTGAGTGGAAAACTCGGGAACGAAAATCATCGTGAACACTGCCTTTAAAGTAATACTCCATGTTCAGGTTGAGGTGGTCACTCCCCGTGAAGCCAGTCCACCTGCGGATGAACAACCCTGTGAACAGTCTTTTGAGCAGCCTTCCATCGAAGCTTTCATGGAAATGGAAGACGTTGCCGTCGAAGAGGATATGACGGCAGCCGCTGCCACCACCGCTGTCTCCAATTCACCACCAACTCCTCCACCGCCGCCGAGAAGATATTCACGAAGGCATTCCAGAGCCCTGTGAGGATCCGACTCCCATGTTTCCGATGTTCTGAAATCTTCAAACATGCCTTTTCAGGAGGGCAGGAAGGGAAGCTGGATCCTCTACAGATCGCCGGTCTGTACTATATGAGGAGGAGATCAAGCTCGCAATGCTTCGACAACAGCTCACGCTAGAAGAATTGAAACTGATGGTGATTAGGAATGATCTAGCTCGAGCCCAACTGGAGCGGGAGACGATTGCGACGGAACGAGAACGTTTCGAGTTGGAGCGTACAAAGCAGGTAAGAATTACCACTATGTCGACTCTTCGGGAGCAATCCTTTGCCCATAAGGTTGTGAAATTTCGATTTCGAGAGAAAATAGCATTTGCGACAGGGCTAAGTCACGATCAGAATTTTCCAACGAGATTGGGAGGAGAACAAGCTGGGTGTCCCTACACAATACTGAGTAGTGAACTAGCCTGAACCATTCTGCCATGACAAGCGGATAACGACGATAAAATGTTGATTTCAGTCTTTCTATACGCTCGTCCAATGAAGCTGTAGCGCTCCAGTTTGTGAACCTTAGAAATACCAAATTTATCATGGGTTCAGTAATAATTCATTACGTAACATAACATACCACTGCGCGTCTGGGAAAGGCTCTCCTTTCTCCTCAAAAAGCGGCTGGAGTACGCCCCTGTAGGGAGCAAGATTGGGAAGCCATTCAACGATTCCACCGGCCTCCTGAAATAATTGATTTTGTATAGTTTTTTTTGTTTTACAGGAGCAATATGTGGAGGAGATGAAGTTGTTCTCTGTGAGGCAGGAACTAGCTCGAGCTCAGCTGGAGAGAGAAAAGATCGCTTTGGAACGAGAACGTTTGAAACTAGAGCGAGAGAAAAAGGTAGGTAACTGGAGCGATCCCCCAACTATGGTCACTGTTTGGTTGCAATCAAATTGAACTGCACAAATCCTGCCGAAGAGGAGCACAGGTTTGCACTAGTGGAAGAGAAGAAACCACATGAACCCTCTATTCCAGAGCGAGGTTCACTCGCGTCCATCGCGTGCGAGTGCGCGCGTACGCTGCTTCCCCCCACTTTCTTCCACTGTCTCCTCTCCCCTTGCTACGCACACGCACGCGTAGGAACAAAGTACATTTCGCTAACTATGTCAGACACATATGTTCGTCGGCTCTAGGATATCTGCCTACGACGCCCAGTCTGCGTCTCTATGTGTTTCTGTCTTCCACAACATGTTTCGAACGGATGAAGAATTCTGCGTTCACTGTATTTCAGGCCAGAACTTTAGCTGGTGCTTAAGCATTTGATCCAAATTAAAAATAGATGTTTACGCTTACTGCGGACTAGCTTAGTCCTTTGTTTGAAACAAGTATTCCGTCTCAGTGTGAACTTAATGAAAAGTCTCTCCGAATGGGAGTGTCCGCCTACGCTGTGGTGTGCGTGCCTAGCGGACGTCGCAAAAGCGCTTTCCGGACAAGACTTTCACGACTCGGATTGAGCTGGCCTGGATATTATTCACCATTGGGCCGATATTCCTGCTAATCCATCCACAGATCCGAAGAGTGCCTTCGGGACCGCCAATCAACACGCTCGCGGACCGTGTGGGCGGACAGTCTCATTCGAGGAGATCTTAGGTGTAGAGGTTAGTGGATTGAAAGCATGCAACGAAACTTCGCCCTTGAAATTAGCTATCAGAGCCTAAGTCCAACTAAACCTGATTGAACCGATGCTAGGCGTATATTCACGCGATGGTGCTGTTGACCTCGGCAATAACTTGCCGTAACGCTGGTTATTCCTAGATTTGATGTGCTCTTTCGCAGTAGCACACGCTGCAAATGCACACAGTTTACCGCAATTTTAAAAGGACATGGTGCGGTTGCGGTCACACGCTAAAACTACGGTGGAAAACCTGGCCCTTTGCCAAATTTCATTATTGATCGACAGCACAGCTGATTTTTTAGGTGAGTTACGGTTTTCCGTTTTTGTTTCGGCATTATTTTCGTTTCTGACTGTTTAAATATTGCGAATAGAGGCTATTCTTACCGTGTGAGAGAAATTAGCCGTTTGTTTGAGCTTCGAAGTGTCTTTTTTTCGAAATTCTGTTCTGAATTAAGAAAAAAGGCGAATTCCTCTCGCACACTAAGAAAAGCCCCTATTCGTAATATTACAATAGCCAGAAACGAAAATGAAGCACAAGCGTGAACAAAAAAAAGAAAAACCGTAATTCACCCAGAAAATCAGCTGTGCTGTCGATCGATAACGAAATCTGGCAACGAGCCAGGTTTTCCACCGTGGTTTCAGCGTGTGACCGCAACCGCACCATGTCACTGCGGTAAATTGTATAACTTTTGCCGTATTCGCGTCATAATTGCACCAGCGCTGGTCTTATTTCAAATGACTACGCGCTACGATTGCGCAGGGACATCGCAGCACCGATTTAATCATTGGAAGAGTAGGTCGCCCCGTTCCAGAAGCGCGCACTCCTAACGGGAAGAAGAGGGGGGTGTTTCCCCCTTCCTTTTTGATACGGAGCGGGTCTCCCACAACAAGGGTTTGTTCTATATCATGGTATACACAGAGGAGGCATGCACTGCTGCAGCCCACAAAAGATATAATTACCCCCCCCCCCCGATTAGTGCCATGGAGGATGGAGGAGAACCCCAAAGTGCTCAAAAATTATCCCAAAGGGGACATGAGTGTCTTTCGGGACCCGGCCCAGGAAGAAAAAACTATGCTTTCTAAGGAATGGGGCTCCTTATATACCCGCTCTGTGTCTGATCCTATTGTGGTTATTGGATGACAATCGAGCGACGTGTCTAATGAGAAACTTGCCGTCTTATCGTTCACCAAAACGTCATGAGGTCGAATCGACCGCGAGTAGTGCTCGAAGTTAACGCGACAAGTGTTGCAGCACGTGCAACTCATTTGGCGGACAGAAGGAAAACATGGACTAGGAGCACGTCTTCTTATAGTTCAGAGAATCGCTCTGCACTCGAGCTGACCGCAAACTATGGTCTACAGGCGTAAAAACGGCGAAATTCACTTGGTTCCTATGCGTGCTGGAGCGAAGCGGAGATCAGAGACAGTGAGAGAGCGGAGGGCAGACGGAGGCTGAGGCATCGCGCGCGCCACTCGCGCTTCCAATGATGTGACTTACGACGTTTTATAGAGGGTAGGTCAGTGGCACCAGTGGTACTTGTCACCAGGAAATTTCTTCTGCGTTGCTCAGTTTGGTTGCAATTTCATGGATACATGTGGATGTATCCATCCTCATTAGTACGCGCATCCTGATTTATCTAATAACATGATGCTTTTAGCAAATCAATGGACATGGCGCTTAGATCTCACCACAGAGCTGCAGTGTGACTTCGAGGATCAAGGGCAACACCTGCATGGTCTTTCAGACAGTCCAGTATAAGGCTTTAAATACGAGTAAAATGTATACTCTTTTTTCCATCTGATCGTCAATAATCGTAAATATGATTTTTTTTCCTGAAGAATGACTGGTCCTCTTGTGTTGTTCAGTCCATGTTTATCTATCATTAAGAATGATTTAGTTTTCTTACATATAGCTATCGTATTGTTTGTTGTTGTTGATGTGAACCTTTGTGGATTGAAGCAAAGTAAAGTATGAATTGAAATGATGACAGTTACATACAGATGCAATGTTGATACACTTGCTAACATCCTTCGATTATAAGCAGGTCATCGTTTTAATGCTCCAAAAAGGAATGTCTTTCATTTTTTTGTAGATGTTCAACAACTTTTATTCAATTTAAAACTGGGCTTCTCGTACAGCTTTGAAAGGTACTATTTAGTTAGAGTCCTGCTCCGGTATTCGGCTCAACTATAAACACTGTCGCCTTCGGTGCTACCTTGAGGTTCCAGGTAGTCTACTATTTATCCGTTTCCTCGAAGGAAGCTCTTTCCTTCGCAGATATTCCGCATTTGCTTTATGGCCAAAGTCCGTTTGAGCGCTTGAGTGGTTAGGTTGTCAATGAGGATGTTGGAAGCGCGTATCACAGCAGTCATTTGTTTTCTAATTCCAGCAACAATTTCGGGCAGATGAAAGCTGAACATTTAGATGCTTTCGACATTCGATATAGATGTGAATATGAAAGTACAGAACTGCTAGAAGGAGTTAAATAGCGAGATAACTAAAAATTAGGAACACTAGAACATTTGTTCCGAAAAATCTTTATCAATACGCACGTTTGGCATGCTTTCTAGAGCAAACAGCAGAACTGTACCAGTAGTCCTGAGCCTTTTTACAGTTTACCGGACTAGGTCGTCCCGTATGCTATAAGATATAGTCTACAGCAATGGAAGTAGGACCTAATGAGGTTGCGGACTAGTCCTAACATACGGTAGTTTGTTAGTGGTATCGCTCATTTTTTCCGAAAGAGCTGTGATAGATCGGTGAGTCTGTCTTCTCACCGATGCGACTACGTCTATGGAAGCAATGCAAACAGGTGAAAATGTGAGTGGAAACAAAATCTCACCGATCATTCTCAGTTGTTTCGGAAAAAAAGAGTGATAACACAATCAGACTACAGTATATTAGGAAGAATCCGCAACCTCACCAGGTCCTACTTCCATTGCTGTAGACTATAGTACTGCTACGTCGTTGCTCGCCGCAGGTGCGATGGCGGGCGACGCCGCACCTGTGTTAAATATAAGGACGCCGCACAAACTCATGGCATCTTCTCGCACTGTGGAAAACATCACAATTGCAATGTGCGGCGCCGTCAAACGTCGGGCGGCAAGAAAACTGTGAAAAGGGCTTTAAAGGCAGGGTTCGCTATAGGACGGCTGTTATGCTAACCTCGTGAGAACGTGGATCTGTCCATTACAAAAGTGAAAATAAGCGAAAAGTTGGAGGAAAAACGCTGAAGAACAAATTGTTGCTTGGTCTACGCCCACTCCCAATTATAGAAATTTCTATAAATACCTGTTTTGCCATCTTTTATTTTGCTTCTAAAGTAGTGTTCGAGCACTTCTGGAGACTACTGACTTCTTCAAGAGCAAAATAAAAGACGGATAAACAAGCATTCATAAAAATCTCGTTATGGGGGAGGCGTGCGGACAGCTGTAATAAACCGTTTTACCTCGTTTTTGTGCATTTTCCTGCAAATTTTCACTTTTTTCACTTAATTTTTTTTGTGGTGATCATATCGTTATTCTCATGAAGAGAGCTCAAAAATAGTTTTTATCGCGAACCCTGCCTCTAAGCAACACTATAAAATTGGCACAGACCATTTCTTGCCCTAGCGCAGTAGGTTGCACTGAGACCCAGTTGCGGAACTTTTTTGAATACTCTTTATCGCGAATCGCGAATAATGGTAACATCCAAGCGTGCGTATTGGCCTATCTTTTTAGAGTTTTTGGTACAGGAAACGCTAAACAATGAAGTCACTCACCTAAGAACTTCGAAGCTCAAGATAATTTGCGACGTTTGGCTTGACATTCTGTCCGCAATGCACAAAACACCAGCAGACGTAGGTAAATATTGTATAGGGTTTTCCGAATAGTTTTTTTTCTCCGACATTCCAGAGTTTTGTGGGGACTTTTCCCTATTATCCACTACCTCGTGAACTTGCCTACTTGAAAGCATAGGAAACTAGAACACGGTTTTTTAAATCGTGAAAACTGCCTTTAAAGAAGCTCCAGTGAATAGCGTCTTTTTTGTTGACACTAAGCATTTTTGAGTAGAAGATAATCAGAAGATAGAACAGAGAAGAATAAACACTTATTCCCCAACTTTTCAGTCTGGGTTTCATGAGATCTTCCAAAGGCGAATGCGAAATTGAAATTAAGGAGCAGTTATCAGCAGAAAACGGACACTGAATAATCATGGACACTACTGCTATATGCTGTACCTGCAGAGGAATAACGCTGAAAGTCCGAACGGCAAGTTGGCGTCGGCGAGCATCCGCGTTCTGTCTCATCAGGCTGTTCATCATCTGCAATATTTGAACGCACTATGTATTACGTACAGCATTCAGCAATAACTGCCAATATAGACTCCAGGGAGTCCAGAAAGCGAAAATGCAAGTTCTTCATTTCACATGGGAATATTTATTAAACAGGAGATGCGCCATCAGCTTACGAATATGTACGGTCTTCCACAGACAGGCAAATTGCGAGCACTGACTAAGACAAAGCGTACTTATTCGATGAATTGCTCCCAAGCTCAGTGGTTCAGCTCATGCGAAAGAAGATCCCAAATGGAATAGCCTAGGTCAACTGGTCCAGGACCTTACTCGAACACGGAGCTGTTGTTGTTGTTGTTGTTGCCCATCTTCCACCATAACCATTGATCCTGGATCCAAACTTCCGGTACGTAGACGGCATAATCGAAGCAACTTTTCTTTTCTTTGGAGGATCCCCGAGTGGGGCGTTTTTCAACCCTCTTTTTTTGATTTTTATTTATTTTATTTTTTTACATTTCAAAATCATCATTGCATGATCAAAGTGACAGGAAATTGACGACTTCCACTGGTTCGAGCCAGAGATCTTCTATTGTAAGGTGCGTTGGCTTTCCAGAGCATGAGAACATGTGGGGTACTGTATGTTCCTCCAGTCTGCATTCCGGACAAAGTGGATTATCAGGTGCTCCTATCTTATGGAGGTACCATTGCTATTTTGAGTAAAAACCACTTCGGAGCTGAGACAGCGCTACGGCTAGGTCTTGACAACGTCTCCACCTCCTTGGATATCTTCGGCGGCGGTCCACTCAGTAAGGGAGAGTTCAGATTACCCAAGAACTCTTTTAAAAACTCCTTGTGAACTTCGTTGCGAATGCTCTCTGCAGTTCCAGGTTTCACCAGCATTGGTTTGACAGTTCTGACGTGTTTCCTAATCTGTCTAGGCGATTCTGGCTCCTTCATCATGTCGTGCGACGGATATCCAGGGTCGAGTGTCGCGAACGTTCGATATTGGAGTGTCAGCATCTCATTATGAGCTCGAACTGGCATGATTCCTGTCTCGCTACTCAGATGAGTTGTGCTTGCCATTGCCAGGATTCCCGTCGCGATCCTCAAAGCTGTGTTTTGTACATATCAATCTCATCAGGACCTTACTCGAACACGGAGCTCATGCTTCCATGATAGTAACAAGAGGGCCCATTACACTAGTCGCCGAGGGTGATCGCCTGCTGAGGGCAGCACGAAGGGTCGCGTCGCGGCACGCCACCAGCCGCAGTGGAATAATGAGCACAACCGCTCTATACTCAGCACGATATGCGCAAAAAAACCTCTCATAGTCCAACGCTGGTGCCGCGCTTCCCGCACATTAGATGAGGTCAATGGAAGACGCCTTGAACAGAATGGTCCGTAGCGCCTGTTCAGAAGCGGTAACGGCTGGTCAGTGAACCTACGAAGAAGAAGCCGAAAACAGATCCCTAGCGCTTCGTTACCGCTCGTTAGAGTGAGTCCTGCAGAACGGTCCGCGGCGCATAGCCGACTTGTAAAAAGACTCATCTGGCCATAGGACGTGAATGAAAAAGAGACGATGGTTGAAGTCGACTACGCGACGACATCTCGTCACGAAATTGCACATACTTTAAGGAAAATATATTCCAATATTCTTCAATGAACTTCGAAATAAGCTGTGCGCATGCCCTGTCTGCAAGTAGCCGATCGTTCCCAGAATCAACTTTACATTATACTAGACTAGGATTGATTGATTTTTTCTGGGGAGACGAGAACATCACTGCAAAAATATATACAAAGAGAACAAAATTTACCCTATTCACATCCATAAAGCGAGCATCTTTGCGCAACTCATCATTCGGTTTGCACATGATCAAGTACCTCCTTCCATCGCCACCGCGAAGTCCAATACGTTTAGGTTTTAGCAGAGATTTGAGAACCTTAACTTATAGTGTTGAGAATGAGATACAGCAAAGGTGTTAGCTGGATCGACTCTCGCATAAACTTACAAAATAGTCCGGATCCACACTATGAATGAACACTTCTGGCAGCTCTGTAAGTGATTCTGTTGGCGTCGACACGTCCATCACGAACTGAGAGAATCGACACACCTTGAAGAAATTGCTAATAGGGCACAAAAAATGGGAGGAGTTTGAAAGAGGTAATTTTTTGAAGACTTTCCAATTCACACCTTCGGAATCACCAAGAGACCATCCATACCTGATCACTGTGATCCTTCGGCAGCGCATGCTCCATCATTTCCGTCAACGGAATCATAATGGATGGCGTAATTGTTCGCATTCCTGACAGACCACGATCTTTCGCACCCACTGAAAACCTTAGGTATGCAGCTCGCACTTCATTAGGATTGACTTGAATTGTAATGTACACCCACTCAGCATTCCGCATTGCAATTCACCGTTTGAAAAGAAATTGTGAAGCCGAGGACAAACACGAGGCAGATCCGAGCACGAGCCGCAGGTCTTCACTTTCTTCTCAGCAAATCTTCAATAAAAAATTCAATCAATGCACAAATACTGCACTTTTTCGATTATCATAGAAATTCGACGATTGAAGGAATCCTAAACACAAAGTAATTGAATGCGAAAGGATGCATCTAAAATCCCTCACGGTATTTTTAGTCAAGGGGGAGGGTCCTACACTCGATTTAAAATTGCACTAACAGACCCGGCAGATTATGTAGACTGAAATTATCACAAAAAGTCAACATACTCGATCAGAACGGCTGCTATGTAGTCATACTGATCTATCAGTTGATCCATGTTGTGGCGTTTGTTCTTCACAACAGAAAACACTTGCGAGCATCTGAAATCGATTTGTACCTGGGAGGTTTGCAGACCAAAATTTGTAACTATAAAGCTTGTCCACCCACGCGGTTGGCGTGCGTGTCGAGCTGTCATGGCGTTGGCGTTTTACGAAGCTTTGAATCGATTAGCATGAGCACTAGACGAAAATTGAGTAATATCCCAGCCAGCAGTTTGCAGCCGTGGAAATGCTGACCCGAAAAATGTCTTCGCGACAGTAGCGCGACAAGTACGCCAACCGCGTGTGCAGACAGTCTCATTCAGGCAGACTTTAAATCACCTTTCCTGCCGTATATTTTTCTTCCATGGACCGGTTCTGTAGACAGCGATCGCCTGCCAAATGCACTGATGCGGATATTTACAGATGAGATCGGCTAGGATCGTCTGAAAAAAGGCGTCTATTTTACAACGGGACGTTATAAACAAGAACAACAATGACCTTAAGCGTTGCAAATACAGTCGCATCCGGATGTACTATTCGAGAGATCAACTGCGGAAAGGCCGTGTAGAATGCGTAGGAGTCGAGTTGACGAAACGCTCGGGAAATCTCAGCATTCATCTGAAATGATGACTTTCGGTGGTCTTCTCGTGGAACAAGGGCTAATCACCTACACTTTACTGACAGCAGTGTTATGAAAAAACACTTCTGCCAGAAGAGGTGCGCCGACCAATAGGAACTTTCATACCCCCCTTTTTTTTCGCCAGCCCCTTTAATGACTAGACGCCTCGAGACGATCGCCTGAGGATTTTGGTAAGCCAAAGCGCCGCTATGCAAAAAGCGCTGAAGAAGCCCCACCTGAGAAATGTCATTCTTGTCCCGATTGTTCATCTCGAGAGAACGAGCATCTGACCCTCGGTTCAGCGTCGCCTCCGCCTGTAATGTATAGATATAAAGAACAAATTAAAGTACATATAATGGCCGAGAATCATATAGTCTGTAGAAGACTGATGTTCGGTTTGCTAAAATTGGATGAGCATTGAGAAACTACTCGTCGACAGGAAACGCACTGTTTATTCATTTTCATGAGATGTGGCTGAATTCTGAGCGAATGGCGAATGCACTGTTAAGTGCGAACAGTCTCATCGCGATACCAATAGATTACATTAATTGGAACGACTAAAAAGAGGAATTAAAAATCCGGCTACCAGACAAGAAATTGGACGCCATTCGCCATCTGAACCCGTGCTTCTGCATCTGCACTTCATTTTTTCACCCTTAATTTCGAGAAAAGCCCTTGTTTATCACAGTTCAACCAGGATAGCGATCCGGCTCTGGCAAATCCTCGCGGCCCTATTGCTCAGAAATGGGGAAATTTTAACCTAAATACTTGCCAAGGCTTCACAAACCCTACTTCTTCCATTACTTGTCGGCAATCGACTGTTTTTTACGTACACACATACCTTCTTCTGACTCACATCCAACCATATCGTCAACATTCTCGGCATCGCGTGGAACAAATGGGTACGTCCAAATCGTAGAGCATTTGTATACGACTTCAAAATATTTGCCACTAAGTCGCTTCGAACCTATAAAATAGAGAGAGAGAGCAAAACCTAGCAAGATTTTTGATTGATTTCTCTGACCCATATGCATAGAGAACTAGGAGACTGATAAAACTCCCAGAATGCGAGTGAGTTCTAGTGTTCCTTTTTTAACTGGAGAATTCTTTTGAAAAAAAGCTATTTTCATGGGACTGAAAACATTTCAAATCAAGTCGTACACGTTTTTCAAAGTATTTGAACACCCACTGGAGAATTATGTAGCTATATTTGTGAAGCTTAGTTGCCGACAGCAGGTCGATGGAATGATGTCGTATGACCACCTTTTTGTGGACAACTACATAAATCGAAGCGTACTCGCCGCGAAAGGCCGACCTGATGCCCCTAAATCTCCACCTGTTGTCTTCCTGTGCACGTCCTATCGTATTGCGTTAAAAATAACAGCTACTAGCACTTTACAAGTATCGTACAAGCAGAAACCCGTATTTTATTTCTCCAATTTTTTGAGTGGGTGCATTTCTCTAGTAAACGGAAATGGCGAAGGAGCCCTTCAAAACCAAAAATGTAGACAGAAACAAGGTTGAAAAAAATCGACAGTGGTGCTAGAATTCGCGCCATATCGGTTTTTTGAACATTTAAAAGAAGGAAATTCCAAAAAACAAGGATTATCAACCAAATACCTTTTCTGTGTCAATGCTATACATTCCGTCACAAAACACGGCCACACGATAGTGGAGATCTTCGGAAGGGACATCAAACTTCTGCAGTGACAGGTAGATCTGGTAAAGATCTGTCGCTGCCACAGCCCCCGATTTCAGCATATATTCAGCCCGCAATAGTTGCACCTTGAAGAGAATAGAGCAGACCGTGTTCATTTTACATCTCCTCTATGAGAAAGCTAGAAAACCCACCTCCGCAAAAGCTGCTCTGGACTCCTTACTCGTACGTTTCACCATCATATCCGGAGATTCCGCACTGCTTTTCGCTCCACACTCATGCCAGTGAACAAAATTCGTGAACAGTTTATTCATGTCGGCAAATTTCGTATTCAGCAACTTGGTGAGAAGTCCGATTGCTTGCGACTGATTACCCTAACACACATTTGAAAAATTTCCACGAGAATAGAAAAATTTGAATCCAACTCTATACCAACCTTTTGAAACTCAAATCTAGCTTCTTCCATTCCTACGTCCTTCAAATTCACACCCAACGCTTTAGCCTCTACCAGAAATGTCCAGGCAATCTGCACATGGCCCGACTGACGAGCCAAACGACAGCTCTGTAAGGTGGCATCTAGAGTTCTGCGAGCTGCGAGTTGCGACACGTATAAGCATATAGCTGCGTGCTCGCAGCGTCCTCGCATGCGAGCTGTCTTGCGAAGAAATGGTAGGGGAGGCTTTCATAGTTGTTGCCGCACTGCGAGCACGCAACTCGCAGTGCGAGCGCCCTGCGACGAAATTCTCGCACAGGGCTTTCATAGTCCTCTCGCACTGCAAGGACACTGCGACCATTTTCACGCACGCATTGCGAGCTGCGAGAAGAATACTTCTGACCATTTTTGTCGTAGCTCGCACTGCGAGTACTTCCTGAATCATCATTTCTTTTGCCAACAAAACACTTTGTGCTGGTTTTTCTTTGTCTTTACTCATAATTGCTTCCTGTTTCCTTTCCTGTGAAGGTTTCTCTTTAGTTTCTTCTCGTGATTATATCCAGCTTTGCTTTTCAATCATGGTTTTTTTGAAGTTTCAACACACAACATTTGTGCGGAAAGTGATGCGTATCAAAGAAAGGAAAAGCATTTCCAAAATATCATGTTTGTTTTGTCTACATATGCGATTGTTGTTTTGAGGGTGGTATTTTCTTCTTTTGTCGTCAAAACAGCAGGGTCGAGCCTTTTTGTACCGTCTATCTTTCTGGTGGTCAAAATTCCCAAGAAAAAAATTCACGTCATATCCGGGGTGACCCTATATGGAAGTTTTAGTTAAATGGGAGTTTAAATTTTCTTGTGTTTTGTTGTAATTTTAAACGACGCTCATTACTAAAAAGGCTCAAAGACTTTCGTTTCAACTTCTATGTAATCCTACTGAGCTCAAACTTACCTATTTTTATTCGCTCCAATATCCTTAGGCCCCGTCTCCATCCGAATTTCCTGTGTTTGCATTTTTTAAGCTCATTTCATCGCCCGGCAGGACAGCAACGGAATGAGATGTAGCCCCGAAACAATACCGCGCTCCAATGCCACTCATTCCCTGATTCAATATGACGCAATGACTCATGCGCAACCCTGATTCAGGTTCCCGCACTGCCCGCAACTCGCAGACTCTGAAAGCTAGTTGCGAGAGTTTCAAGGCCACGCCCCCAACCTCTCGCACTGCGAGCAACTCGCAGCTCGCAGAACTCTAGATGCCACCTAAGCATCCATCAACATTTCATTCACCCAAGGAATCGGCACCTTAGCCTGAGGGACCTTTCTAGAAATAGGAAAAAATGTCCAACGCTTTACCTGAACAAGAAGTTGAGTGATGGCACTGTCCACGTCTCGGCGATTGACAGCACCAACATCGGCCGTAGCCCGCAGCAGCTCACGACGAACCAGCAGAATAGGTTCCAGGATGTTCGAACACTGCATCACGCATTCCGAACGAGCCTAAAATATCCATCATAGTTAAGTTACTCCCAAAAAGGCCTGCAATGGAGATGTCAAGAGATGAACCAATTTCTTGAGGGATAACACTCAAAAAAAAAACTGGAAGGTTTTCCGTGAACTCTCGCTAGTGCTACGAAGAATCCTTAAATTTCTATGCGATTTTCGCTACTGCAGTAATAACTGTGAAAAATCGAATTTCCATCACCCGATGCGCGCGTGACGCTGCCCCTCCGTTCGCGATACGCTCTCTCGCTGTCTCTAACCAACGCTTCGCACCGACACGCTAAGGAACTACGAGAATTCCGTTTTTTTGACAGCCTGTACATGCTGAGCATCTAAAAAGCAAGAGAGCGTTTATTGATCACAGGGGTTGAAACCAAATCTTGAATGCAGGCGAAGCGCGCCATGGACGGAATGTGAAGATCAGCAGCGGGCAAGCGCGTCCTACTGGGAAATAACCTAAGACCACCGCGCAGCTCACCACACATCTCGCGCTTCCGACGGCTTAGGCCCCCGTCATAAACGGCCGAAGGCCGGACCGAGCCTTCTGGTCAGCAGTGCGCCAATCGATTAGGCGGGCGCATTCGAGCGCAGTCTGGTCGCAACGGGGGGATTTTCCGCCTCATTGAGAATGTATTACATGCGCATCGATCGGGGCGGCTACCGACAGGATAGCGCAGACCAGTAGGGCACAGTCCGGACACATCAGGGAGATTTCTCGACCTGGGTGAGCAATGTATTATATGCGTATCGACCAGGCTGGCTACAGCCGACCGGCCGACTATGACGGAGGCCTTATACTAGGCCCAACGTGCTCGATCGGGAAATCGCGCGCCAGGTTGAACAGCTACGTGGCTGCGGTCATTTATGCTCCGGTTCACACTTTCCGTTAGGGCCCCGTCAGAGCTGGTCGACCGACTGAGTCCCACCCGGTCGATACACACCGAAATAGCGACAGACGGGTGCAGGAAGTCAATCCAATGAGCCCGCCTGAGACCGTCTGCTTGCGTTCGCCATCCACCAAGTCTCACCGCGATTCGTCGCTGATATCAATTGCGCAGAGAACGCCGCACACGTTAAGTAGGTGACGCGCCGCGCGCGGCAAAGACATGGCAGCTGCAAGGCGAGACATCGTAGCTGGTCGCTAGTTGACGTGCCATACTTATCGCAGTTGTGCTCGCCTGTCATCGTCATTATGGAACAACGTATCGTCTCCAGCTTCTTTAAATGGTACCGTGTTCTACGCCTAAGAGTAGAAAAGTCATGAGAAATAAACAAGTAACTTTTAAATTTACTCCACGAAACTTTTAACTCTTTTTCAACTTGAGCAGCACAAAAAAATATGACTTAAGCAGGTCATTCTACGTAAAATTAATCTCAAAAGTCACCTACCTCTTGAAAAATGATAATAGGTTTTTTAGTTGATAATAAAAAATTTGAAAAACGAAGAAAAAAAATCAACAAAACTTTCATTTTTCGAAAATAAAACCACAGGTCAGGAGAGAACCTTCGCCTTCTTCTACTTCAGTATCCTGAACAACCTTCACTTCTTGGACTGATGTCTCCATACCAAAGTTCCTACGGTACCGTCGCCGTTACTATTCCTACCACAGCGACACATCGACGCGAGCTCACACCTAAAGTGGCCACCAGAGTTCAAGTCGCTGCGTTGCTCGCTGCGACGAGCAGCGAGCACAACTGCGATAAGTATGGCACGTCAACTAGCGACCAGCGACGATGTCTCGCCTTGCAGCTGTCGCTGGGTTGCTCGCTCGTTCGAGTCGCTCCGTTGCTCGCTGCGACGAACAGCGGTGGGTAATGCAATATCGATCACATTCGGCAACGGGGGCGACCAACACAGCCTGAACGGCAGAAAGGGAGCACCGCAGAGTGTTTAGACGCCACGACGGCCATGCGCCACTGCCAGCGAGCGGCAACCGACGCCGCAACGATAATGTTCAAAACATTTTTATCGCAGCGTCAAGGCTGACGCTCGGCAACCACTCGCCAGCCGCTGCAACTCTGCAGACAGCTTCAATCGCATCGCGCGACGCATGGACGCAATTACAATGCGGCCGTCGCGTCGCTGTGCAGGGACTAGCAAATATGCGTTGCCCCATCATGACGCTTAACGGTGATCGCGACTGCGAAAAGTATGGCACATCGGCGACCGATCAAAGACGGATTTGCGCGTAACAGCCGCCCCGTTAATTTGAGCTCGGTCTTCTCGGAATGGATGGTACCACCAACGGATCGCGATGATTGGTGGTATAGACTGGGCCTCATTTCCATAAAATCGCCATGCGAAGAAAACACTAACGTACGACGTGAAATGAAAACGACCTCACCTGCCATTTCTCTAGCACAGTCTTAAGATTGACTGGTTTCTGAGAGGACATCAGTGACAGAGAATGCGCGCCTTCGTCAATCTCCTCGAGAATATGCAAACTGAATTATGAACTTTCAACTCAGATAATGTAGTCCATGAGTATTTTCATCCCCTTATTGTTAGCGAGCTCGCATTCCGCTCCATCGATCAATACGGGCAATATCAATGGGTGACGTCACGAGCGAGCGTGCTGCGAGCAGCTACTCACGGACAGGACGATACATAATCACTACACAAAAGAGTTCGAACAGTATGTTGCAGTCACTATTCAACTCCATTTCACTTACTTCGCGATGTATTTATACGCCTGAGTGTACGTGTTAGAATCCTCAATAGTTTTCGCAGTGATTCGTTCAACGAGACGTTGGCGAGCTGCCAACAGTCGCTCCGTTAGTTTACTGGATTCGCGTCGTTTCACTGCACATAGAATCGATGCAGAAGCAGCACCCCACGAGGAGTCGTTTCTGTCCAGTAAAGGGTCGCACTTCTAGAATTTTTGAGACATTGCTTCGGTTTTTGTTGAGAAAAAACCTTGTTAACGTGAGAATCACCTGAACCATCTTCTCCAGCCTCCCCCAGTCTCTCAGATGCCAAACGGCTTCAAGCTGGCTTGACGCTAACGAGTTTTCGAGCAGAGAAGACTTCTCATCGTTCTCATGAAATGAGATTGCTGTGTTCAACGCGAGCTGGGGTTGGTTGAGCCGTAGCAGACACTTTATCAGTTGCAGCTGGAATAGTTCGGCCACGTGAAAAGAAGCAAACTTGTAAACAGTCAATTTCAGAAAACCTTTCAAAGCTCTTCTGCAGCGTTGTAACCGAATCAAAGACATTTCCCTGTTTAAAAATAACAATAGCTAACCTCTTTATTGTTCACAGACTGAGCGTAGAGTGGAAGAGCTTCATTGTAGTCTCCATTGGCTTCCAGCGCAAGGATTCTCTCATCGGCTGTGGGTGAAGTGCAGGCCGAAATGCACTCAAACGATCCCAGAACACCATCTACGTTTTGCAGCTGAGTGTATATACGCTGAAACACCTCACTATAACCATCTAAAGTCTATGGCCGAGATCATACTTCCGGCGACGAGCGACGCGACGCAATGTTTACCATCAATATCGACCGGAAATCGATAGGCCTGTTTTGCACTCTCGCTGTCGCGCGTCGCTGGAAGTATAATCCCGGCCTATAAGGTCTCGAGGTTTTGAGAATTACATGGACAGCAAACTATTGGAGGTATAACCGCGCTAACGTTTTCTGCTTTCAAGAGCGTTCTAAGTTCCATAAAAGTACCACGCTTAATACACACTATGATACCTTGAAGCCGGTTAATTTGATTTCAAAGAATAACTTATAACTTGAATAACTTGAATTTCCGTAGCTGGTTTGGCCACCACATTTCCGCCCCCTTACACTTCGAAGAGGGGCGAGTAAAGATGGCAGGCTCAGAACAATGCCGCATTTTCGATTACAGTTAAAAGCTTTCACAGCCTCGATCTAAACTAAACCAAGACTCTCAGACACTCGTGGGGCAGCAATTCGGCACAATGACATCAGGTTCGACCCCTCCTCATCCATCGGCAACAGCTGCTGTTCCTAGCACCAGCTGCTGCAGATCACGAGTAGTTGAACTCGATGTCTGCCATGAAGTGAAACCCCTTGTTAGCGGCAATATGGTCTACAAACAAAGAAAAAATTTGGACTGCCACCCTCTTTACCGGTGTTTGGTATGTTCCTTGTCACGGCCAGCAGCAAGGAGGCCAACCTCGCCGCGGTTCGCAACAAGGACATCATCTTCGCCACGGTCCACAACGAGGAAGCTAACCTCGCGATGGGCCATGGGGACGATCCCCTCAGCGTCCAAAATTAATGTCCAGAAGGTAAAGCAAAGTCACTCTTGAATCAGTCTCAAACGATCGACTGTTCCCTTATATACCCGCAGCCTTCGTACAAGAGGATGCCGCAATGTTCATTCGTATCAGAAAAAAATCAGTTGAGGGGTTGAATCCCAGGACAATGGAATTAGCAGGCACTGAAGAAAGTAGCTGCGGAACCTACCTGTGCCAAGAAAATAAATGTGTAGGGGTCTAGGTGACCAACGAAGGGATCAACAGCACACTAGTCGAAGGAGCTGCTATTTGGCAGCAGCTCCTACTATTAGCAGTAGCTACAGGCTGCAAATAGCTTTTTACACAGGCTCAATTGCTATTGTGCCGGCATAGTATCCATCGAATGTCTGAGGACCTTCCAGCATGTCAAATCGTTTATAGGATTCTCAGACACTCGTCTGGTAGTACGTCGGCACAATAACAATCGAACCCGCGTACAAAGGGATTCGCGCAGGGGTGTGCGGAAATTTCTGTTTTCTGATTTCTGTTTTCTGAAAAATCTGCAAAAAAAAAACAGAAAAAAATCAGAAAAAAAAATGAACGAAATCCGGATCTGTGGAACAGCGCAGCTTATTTAGCCCTTAACAAGGTACTATTTGTGTTCAATGTGCGATTGCTGTTAAGGGCAAGGTTTGCGATAAAAAAAAAGTTAATTGTGGTATCTTCTTGAGAAGGTAGGCCTGGTCATCACAAAAGCGAAAATAAGTGGAAAGTCGGAGAAAAAACGCTTAAAAACAAGCTATTGCTGGGTCTCAGCCCGCCCCCAATTAACTGGATTTCTACAATTGCTTGTTTTGTCGCCTTTTACTCTGCATTTAAAGTAGTTGCTACACACCGAGAGACTACTAACTTTTGTAGTGGCAAAATAGAAGGCCGAAAATACGCATTTATAAAAAACCTGTTAGTTGGGAGTGCGCGTACAACCACCATTTAGCCGTTCTGACTTGTTTTCATGAGTTCTCCATGCAACTTGTCACTTATTTTTACTTTTGTGATGACCAGACCTGCATTCTTATAAAGAAACGTTTTGAAACGTGAGCCAAGCGTTTTGCGATCAACTCAACACCTTGTGTAAACATACCATAACGTGCACTGCGACGTTAAACTGCAGTTACGGCAAAAAACTTCCAAAAATCGTGTAAGACTTAACTAGGGCATCATCTTGACAGGTCTACGACTGTTAGATAGTCTCTGACGGTATACATGTTTCATCCCGTTATGCGGGTGAAAGGATGATTGTTTCGGTGAAGATTTACCGAGCACTTGAGCGAGAGCGGCGCTGGGGCTTCGGTGGTGCAGTGCGATAAGGCGCTCCCCCGGAAAGGGAATATGCTGGTTCAATCTCGCCCGGAGCCAAGCGTTTTGCGATCAACTCAACACCTTGTGTAAACATACCATAACGTGCACTGCGACGTTAAACTGCAGTTACGGCAAAAAACTTCCGAAAATCGTGTAAAGCCCCTTTCACAGTTTGCCGGACGGCGCCGGCCGGTACGTCATAAGATAGGGCTGCGGCATAGGTGTGGCCCGCACTGCGATGTCGGCCGACCGACGTCGCACCGCGGTGAAATCATTGACACGACGTCGGAGCAAGTTATTACGGGTCAAAACGTGTTGGTTTTGCCTCATATTTTGTACTGGAAAGTCGGAACTGACCATTGTTCACCGCAGCTTCACTCGCACTGCGGCACTCTTACAATGTGTCGGACGGCAACATCCGGCAGACTGTGAAAAGCGCTTTAGACATAACTAGGGCATCATCTTGACAGGTCTACGACTGTTAGATAGCCTCTGACGGTATACATGTTTCATCCCGTTATGCGGGTGAAAGGATGATTGCTTCGGTGAAGATTTACCGAGCACTTGAGCGAGAGCGGCGCTGGGGCTTCGGTGGTGCAGTGCGATAAGGCGCTCCCCCGGAAAGGGAATATGCTGGTTCAATCTCGCCCGGAGCCAAGCGTTTTGCGATCAACTCAACACCTTATAAAGAAAATTCAACAATCGTTTTTATCGCGAACCCTGCTAACGCACTCGTAGGGTAGTACTTTGGAACAATAGGGGCAGCATCCCAGCTCAGAGCACAATTCAACCTCCCCTTGTCAGCAGCTGCTGCAGTTAGTTGTTTGCAGCAGCTGCTGCACATAGCGAGGGTCTGAACCCGATTCCTGTTCTAGGATGCAACCCTTATTGTGCTGGCGTTCTACCATACGGGTGAGTGCTCTGATAGCTTTGGCCGAGCAATAGCCGATAAATTACCAAAAAATGCCTGATTTTCGCGCAACAGCCGAGAACAAGGTCGTGCTCGGAAAAATAACTGGTTGCCGCGAAATTGGCGTCAAATAATGGTCATCGATAAACAGCCGCGAGAGAATGCTCTCAAAGGGGAGTGTAAGACGCATTGTTGAGGCAGATTTGGATGTCAACACCGCCGTCGGTTCTCCTATGTTTTCTCGGTTATTCCTCGATTATTTCGCAAACAACATAGTCGCAGCCACCTAGCAGCCAAGAAATAATCAAGAAATACTCCAGAATCTGCTCGACAGGACCAGTTGAGCCTGGTGGGCTATTTCTCGGCCAAGACTCTCAGCGTGTCTTTAAAGGCAGTGTTTACGATAAGAATCGTTTTTCTGCTTTTTCGCCCTATCTTGAAGACGGTCCCATGCTGATTCCAATGATGTTTTTGGAATCGTACAAGACCTTCTGGAAACGTAGTTATGGTCCCTCGAATGTTGAGCTAGGGAAGCATGGTGGACGAGTTTTCCGAGGCTTGTAACTTCCATCTTTTGCAGCCAATGTATGCGAGCTGACCTGAGTAAAGAGAGAAGTTGGGAATAAAGGGAAGAACGGGGCTATTGATCGGAAACCATCGCTCATCTCACAATCTCAAGCATTCATTTATTCACGTTTGGTGGTCGTGGAAAGCGCATCTGCATGTGACGAGCTGACGGGTGTCCAACCTTGGGGCCGTAGGGGACCGTTCCGAGCTCATTTTCCCTAGTTTTTTCAACGTTAGGGTTGCGCTAGGCCCCGCAGCTGCCGATCCCCACCAAAAAAGCAGAATTACATCCTCTCTTCACTTGAAATAAAGTTAGAATGCAATGAGTATTTTTCTGAGAATTTTCTGATTTCTGCTTTCTGGCCGTTTTGGCCTTTCTGTTTTCTGACAAACTCGATTTTCTGTTTTCTGAAATGTTTTAAAAATTTTCCGCACATCCCTGATTCGCAGCACATATGCTGTAGCTACTGCTAATAGCAGGAGCTGCAGCCAAATAGCAACTCCTTCGGCTAGAGCGCTGTTGATCCCTTCGTTGGCCACCTAGACCCCTACCCCTTTATTTTCTTGACACAGGTAGGTTCCGCAGCTACTTTCCCTAGTGTCTGCTAATTCTATTGTCCTGGGATTCAACCCCTCCACTGATTTTTTTCTGATACAAGTGAAGATTGCGATGTCCTCTTCTACGACGGCGGCGGGCAGAATTTCGATTTTGAGATTTCCCGCTGAATCGGTGCTCTTGCTACAGGTAGTCCCAAGGAACATGCGCGAACTGCGTAAAACCGGTCTTCTTCAAGTTATTCCAGCAGCTTTCGTCAACCGCTGTGTCAGAAAAGTCAGAAAAGTGTGGCCACCGTCCATATTTAAGCGGTAGTCCACGCATTCTTCAAAACTGCAGACGAACTCCGATATTGTGAACCCTGTTCAGATTTCCAAACTCCAAAAATTTGAATGTTGTTTTGAATTCTATAGTTTTGGAATTTCATTTTGATCGCTAATGTCACACCAGAGTTTCGATGGAAACGGGCATACAATGAGTGCCCACCTCAAGGTTATAGAAATGATTTCTGTCAAAGATGTTTGCTCCCAAACTGTCCTGCTTAATCTCGTGCTGCTCGCACCTAAAATAAACGTCATATTATCCGCTGAACGCTTCAATAACTCTCCATATGGAGCAGGACGTACCATCGGAGAGCTCTGTGCAAGCACTGACACCTTTCTGCAGCCACTACGGCCAGCAGAGAACCATTCGACGTCTTTTCCGAGAAGACGCGAGACAAGAAAGCTTGTGTCCTTTCCAGCTCCTACAGAAAAAAAAACAGGTGAGGGTAGAAAGGGAAAGTCATTCGGATGAGAAACCTTGTCATTTAGTCTCTTCTTTGCCATCCGTTGAATCGCGTACTGCTCCAATGTGTCGAGAACCGAGAAGACAACATGCGCTGCCAGTCGCATCCAGCCGGCAGCGTTCGTTTCCACACGTCTCAGCACACTCGTCATTTCATCACAGTACTAAAAGATTCACTGTTGAGCTGACAATGAGTAGCTCCCAATGGGAATCAGCGCACCTCATTAATCATATCCTCATTATTCTCAAGGATGAGACGAATGATGAGTTGAGGAAGAACATGCCGCGTGAAAACCGTGTCTTTCGCAAACACAATCCATTTGAGCGCTCTGAACAATTCTTTCGCCGGATGCTGACGGACCTGAGAAATACTAACTGCTTTCACGAGGGCGTTTAGTTGCTCTGGAATTCCACTCTCACCTTTGAAACACCAATGATGAAGCACTGCAGTAACCAGTCTTCATAACCCTGCACATGATCCACAATTGGTCTGAAACGAACAAACCCTCGCACTAACTAAGTCTGAACTCATTTACAACCCACCTTTCATGGATTGGTCCCCTTCTATCATTATTTTGCACTAGACTGCTACTCCGAAACGGCTCAATATCTCTTCGACACTCTTCGCTCAGCCTGTTATCAGCGAATATCAAGTAACTCACAGATTGGTAGAAAAACCACTAATGTTCTGTAAAAAAACCGACATTCCCACCACTCATGGCGCGTGCGGGGCGCGCAACGCTGTTGCCTCCGTCTGCCCTCCGCTCTCTCGCTGCCTCTAATCCCGCTTCGCACCCACACGCGAAGGATCACAAGAACTTCGCTTTTTCACTTGAAGACAGTGTTCACGATGGAACAAAGGCCCGATTTTTGGCGAGAACGTAGGCTTTGGGTCCCTCTAGGAAGAGTAAGAACGGAAGTGCGACGAAAAACGTTTAGGTAAGAGTGAAAATCTTGTGGACCAGCCAACCCAGTGAATCATCACGCCCACGTCAGATAACAGTTGTCCTGCATTCGTTTCAACAGAGTAACAGACACCAAATTTTTGAATGCTCTTCATCGCGAAAGGTTCCAACATCCCAGCATTGGCCCACCTTATTTTTAAAGTTTTTAGTATACGAAACAGAAAATAAAAACACTTACCTAGAAATTTTGAAGCGGGGCAAACAATTTCCGACGTCAGATTTGACGCTTTGTCTGCAGTCTCCCGGAATACACCAATAAACACAATTGAAATTTTCAGAGATTTCTTTGAACAGTTTTTCTCCGGTATTAGAGTGTTCTGTGGGGACTTTCCCCTACTAACTTCTGATTAGTGGAATCACCTATTCAGAAACATCGAAACTCAGAATACGGTTTTTTGACGTGAACACTGCCTTTAAATTCGAAGACAAATTCCTTACCGCTCCATGATGCCATATTCATCCGACTTTCCAACAAGCTCGCTCAGCAGCGACTGGAGAGCATATTCTACCTGATCGAGCACATCAGCATCCAACAAGTTCGAGTACACACGCCATGCACGCTCCAGAATATCCACATAGAACTGGAAATTTCATATGTACCGTATTTCCTGTAATTGAAAACCCGGGTGTACTTTTTTTCAACCTCCGCCAAAAGGGGGGCTCAATTAGAGGGAGGCGTTCAAATGGAGGGGGAGATTCTAATTTTCATCCGACAATTCAAGAGTCAATATGGGCAGACAAAGTTTATTAGGCAAACAATAGTGGGACAACTACGAATTACTCAGCAAACTTCAAGAGATCAGCATCAATACAGTCATTGTTTAAGTCTTCCTCAAGACAAGTATCTTCGAAAATGTCAACAAGGTTTTCGGTTTCGACATCTCGAGCAGCGCGTAGCAGTTCACATCCAGTAGGAATGGGTCTGTAGTGTCTTTTCAGCTGAGGGGCGGGGGATCTTATGGAGAGGGGTGTTCTATTTTTCTACCTCAACAGAAAGGGCGCTTCAATTAGGGGGAGGTGTTCAAATAGATGGGGTGTCCAATAACAGGAAATACGGTATTTTATATAGCCTTACAGAACAAATAGTTCCAAAGGCAGCCGTCAGAATGTGTAAGCCAATGAGCGTTTCTATTGAAAATTGAGAGTTGGGTAGTGACTACAGAATACAGGAGGAAATTCTCTATAAAGGTCCGCCGGAACCACTCTGAAATAGCAGCTCCGAATTCATTGAACTCCATCCCTTTTATTAATGAAACTCCACCTCGCAAAAAAAGGTGGGCGGCCCTATTACAGGCTAAAAAAGTGGTTTCCGCTAATTTTTTGGAGAGTTCGCTCAGCACATAACGTCGGCGTGGATCGGAAAGAGCCTTTGCGTTCACTGTTGAAGGTTGGCGCAAACTAGGTGCACCTATGTTATAGCTTGTGGCCCCGAGTTTGCGCCACCCTCCGATGGGGAACGCAAGGTCTCTTCCGGATCAACGCCGATGTTATGTTACCTAAGGTACTACATATGAAGACCTCTTACAGTCTAAGGGAAACTCAGAATCGAAACTGGTCGTCGATAGTGCCTTTGAAGGCAGCGTTCACGATGGGGAAGCCTGCCGTCATTTAGATACAAAATCAAAGGTTGGTCAGTGATTGAAGCATAGGTGAGAAAAAAAAACCTGGAAAATCCGCCAGAAGTACTACAAAACAGCAACTCTAGAAGTGTTAAACTTCGCCTTCTTTGTTAAAACCCGCCCCTGAATGAGAAACCCACGTCATAAAATCTGATTGTCATAAGAAGTTGTCTTGTTAAAGGCAGTGTTCACGATGATCTTCAGAGTTGAAATTATTCGTTAATTGGTACGCGGGTAGAACTGATATGATGACGAAATTGAGAAAAATGCACCAGAAGTATAGGAAATGATGTCCTCTCACCCCGCCTCATTACTCTGAGAGGAGCTGCTTGTTGTGACAATAAAATCTTCTATGAATCCAACCTCAAAAATTCTCTATTCTCACTATCAGTTTCTTAATTCTTCCCTTTAAATTCTGACTCATAATGTTTTGCATAATAGTTTCTACCGTTATGGATGAACCCCAACAAT
This sequence comes from Aplectana chamaeleonis, assembly GCA_029168955.1. Classification (NCBI taxonomy): domain Eukaryota; kingdom Metazoa; phylum Nematoda; class Chromadorea; order Rhabditida; family Cosmocercidae; genus Aplectana; species Aplectana chamaeleonis. Next base: position 182,319 of record JAPDOI010001043.1, on the reverse strand, counting down.
CACCGGCCGCAAGCACCAAGAACTCTTCATCCTACCGGACAACTAGTCCATGATTTAGTTTCTTTGTTGCCGTTTCTTCGTGATTTTGGTAACATAAGGTAGCTATCGCATTGCTTTGAAGAGGAAACTCGGAATTGGAAATCATCGTAAATACAGCCTTTAAGAGCAGAGTTCACGATAAATCTCGTTTTCGAGTTTTCAGTCTGAAACACCAGGCTGGCAGATGCTGGAGGGGATAGGGTCGAAGAAAGCAGCGAAAACGGACCAGAAATCGATAAAAACGGCCGCGGAATGAAGATTTCGTTAGCCCAGTACGCCTGCTAAGCCCACCCCCCCCCATTCTGACGAGCTTGTGACGCCGCGTAAGTTTTCGATAGTAAACTGCCTAGCAACTCCGCAACTTCCAGTCTGATCGATACTCACAAATTTCGACAATATTGCGCGCTTGCGGAAACTAGCAGGGCACGTAAATTTGTCCGCGCCCTGAAGTTCTACGTACGTTATAAAGCCGTTATTTTGGCTTATTCAGAGCGTTTTTTTCGCTGTTTCTTCACTATTACTTAACTCAAGACCAAACAACCCATTTTCGAAGCGAACTCGAATCTGATATTCATAGTGAACACTGCATTTGAGGGCACTTTCAAACCTCATGGGTAAAATTTGATTTTATAGTCCGCCCACCGTGAGTAGCAACGCTGCCAAGCGCTATATCTCAAAACGCTCTAATAGTAAAGAAACTACAGGGAAAATTTCGGCACCGCCCACAATACCCCAAAAGCCTAATCGCGCATACCGGCCAGGAAAGCGAACCAAGAGCTCTGCTATTGTGCATTTGCCTTCGAGCATCGCCACCCAGACCAATTTTTCCGTTCTCAAAGATTTTGGTTCCCTATTCGAGCCGAAACGCTTGACGTTTTTGGGGTATTGTGAGCGGGCCGACTTTTTCCTTGTAGTTTTTCACTTATCTGATTGAATTGAGATCTCGCGCTTGGCAGGTTTGCTATACACGGTGGGAGGACTATAGTATCAATTTTTACCCCTGAGTTTGGACTGTGCATGCTCGCAAAACTGGTTGAGATAGTGACCTTAACCGGGTCGAGCGGCTCCCACTAATAGAATACTTGCACCTTTGGAGGCGTCCAAAGCTATTCTAAAATACTGTAGTGGAATCTTATTGAGCCAGCAAAACACACAGTCTCCGCCCACTTCTATCACAGTCCCCTCCACTCAACAAAAACTCGTCCGAATCGATTGCTCGAATACGGCCACTATGGCTAGTTTTCGATGCTTCCAACGACGTGAGCGTTTTCGGTACAGAACGCAAGAGTCTACTAGCTTTGCCATCTGAACCACTTTGTCGTTAGCTCCGCTACTTCAACCGAGCGTACACGCTGCGGTTTAAAGGCAGTGTCCATAATAAAAACCATGTCTGATTTTTTGGTAGAGATCGGTAGCTGCGGGGTCTAGCGCAACCCTAACGTTGAAAAAATTAAGAAAAATGAGCTCGGAACGGTCCCCTACGGCCCCAAAGTTGGACACCCGTCAGCTCGTCACACCTTAGATGCACTTTCCACGCCCACCGATGTGAACAAATGAATGCTCGAGATTGTGAGATGAGCGATGGTTTCCGATCAATAGCACCGTTCTTCCCTTCATTCTCAACTTCTCTCTTTACTCAGGTCAGTTCGCATACATCGGCTGCAAAAGACGGAAGTTACAGGCCTCGGACAACTCGTCCACCATGTTTCCCTAGCCCAATTTTTGAGGGGCCATTACTCCGTTCCTAGAAGGTCTTGTACGATTCCAAAAACATCATTGGAATCAGAATGGGGCCGTCTTCAAGATTGGCGGGAAAGCAGAAAAGAGATTCTTATCGTGGACACTGCCTTTAACTCGCCCACCTCCACTCCAAGACAAAAAAGCCGTCTTTTCTCTATTTGCATAGGAATTTCTTTGGTTTTTTGTTAGTTTCCAATACCGCTAGCTTCAAACCTTCGATTAATGTCATAAAATCGATATATTTTTTGAGCATATGCTGCCTTAAAAAAACTTTTACCGCCGATATCGCGCGCTTACGCAAGAACTCAATGCAAAATCTTCACCTCTTTAGCATCGTCGACAAAAACCATCTTTTTCTCGTCTGGCGACGACGAACCACTTGAAGAGCCGATTCGTCCCGGATCAACTGCACCCAGCCGACCGAGACACTGAGCTGACAACACACGAAGACTACCATCACTGCAGTTACGCATCGTGTGCAGCAGCGCAGGTATCTGAAAGCAAAAAATGATAACTTGAGTGAAAAGAGAAAACGAGTAATCGATGGATCGCACTAGGATGGCAGCTAGAGCATCTGTCAATGGATTTCCATCTAAAATTGATAGCAGCTTCTGAAGCACAACACGTCCCACCGTATCACACTCCTCAAGAAGCATACGAACACATCCTACAAATAAGGAGGAATGAGGGCGCAAGAAAAAATCTGAATCAACGTGTAGAGCAGAAGGAATGAATTGAAAGTTACTCACCAGAAACAATATGCTCAACTGAGTCATTGGTGCAGGTACGACGGAGATGAAAATTGATTCGAGAGGAGTCCTCAACCTCGCTATTCACCAAAACTATAGCAGTTCGCTCAAACGCTTCGCTGAAAAACGAAAATAAATCCTTCCGCTTCCATCGAATCCAGCTTTGAAGCGAAAGATGCAGGTAAGCTCGCACCTCTGTTCAATCTCTAGCGGTTTTCTACGATCAAAAATATTGTCCAACAAATCGTTGGTAGCGGGAAACTTCAGCAGCGGCTGTATGGCAATTAATATCTTCGGCAGCAGACTCACCAACATTCTGCAAACATTCACAAAACCGGAGGGTCAGCGTTATTTCAACCGCGTAGTAAAAAAATTCTACCGACCCGTCACTTAGCCGTAACACAAATTCGTTCCAGACGGCTACAGATCCCTCTCCAACAGCTGTCGCAGCGCGCAGAACTACCATGACTTTGTTGGAGGTCTTAACTTGGAGACATGAGTGACATGGAGAGTGACATCAGCAAAACTTTCTCATTATATTGCCAGAGCACCAAATGTAGCAACCCCGCGAAACCAGGAATCTCAATTCGCTCAAGTAAACAACAGAATAAGGAAGCAAGTTGGCTAATCCATAAACAACAAAAAGAAAACTGAAGCTTACGATCCTCTTCAAAAGAAACCTCAGGTCCCTCGAAAGCATGATTTCCAGTCTATGGCGATGCTGAATGACCGAACACGTGCAGTAAAAAGAGCATTTGGTTTCCTTTCCGGAGAGGATCACAGCGGTTCAGTTTTCGCGGTGTGGAAGCAGAGCAAGTTTGCTCATTCGGTTTCTCGCTTATTTGAGCGGATAGAGGCTCCACGTTTCGCAGAGTTAACAAATTTGGTGGTCCGACTATAAAAGCAGAAATTACACCGTAGGTTGATCGGTGCCCTTGAAGGCAAAGATCACGATAATCTTCGATTTTGAGATTAAAAGCTGAATCGATTATTTGGCCCCCGGGTAAAACTGAATTGTCGAAAAAATAGAGAAAAACGCTCCAGAAATGCACTTTACTCTCACCCCGCCTCTTTACTCGCCCAGGAACTGTTCGTTGTGACGATGAAATCTTTTGTGAACCCGTCTTTTGCAATTATCTACTCTCTGTTGCTCCGTTCTCTCCCTCGGACCCTGACCAATACTGTTTTGCCTGTGATATTTTTCCATTTTCAATTAGCCCCATTTTTCACTGCTGACAACCACAGTGAAAATGTTCATCCAACCGGACAACTAGTCCAGGCCAGAGAATAATATCACTGAAATAAGACGTTTCAGTGAGTTTATCGCTGTTTCTTCGTAATTCTGGTAACACTTGCTGGCCAATGCACTGTTTTGGGTGGAAAACTCGAGATCGAGAATCATCGTGAACACTGCCTCTAAGGGCAGTAGATAAATGAGACGCGCGATATCTGTTCCGACGATGACCGATTTTGTTGCTCCGATGCGGGTCCCGCCGCGATTTGTTCTAGATTGCATGCCTGTCGCTCGCGACAGCGACAAAGTGTCATGAGCGACAGGCACGCAATCTAGAACAAATCGCGGCGGGACCGGCATCGGAGGAACAGCACCGGTCATCGTAGGAACAGTTATCGCGCGTCTGTCGCAGCGACGTGTCGCGTAGGGCTGACATACTGCAAATGTGCCCAAGCCTGTCGCTGTCGCTGTGCAGCACACTGCGACAGCGGCAGGTTCGAAGGGCGGGAGCTCTGCGACCGGCGGTCGCTGTCGCTGTGCAGAGCGACGCAACTGTGTGTCGCAAAAATATACCATATCCCTTAGGCTCACGCTGTGATAGTCACAGATGGGGGGGGGTAGCTTTTGGCGCCAGGAAGAGAGGGACCGCAGGCTTCCGGGAGACTACCAACCGAAAATTGTTGTTATTTAGCGGTGAAAAGAATGGTGAAAAGGAATAGAATAGAATAATATTAGACTGAAAAAATCATTGTCTAAATCAACATGTTTACCTGATTTTTATCTTAAGGTCGAATTTGTCGGCCCCCTCTCTCCAGCTTGGAAATATCTGAGGGCCTCACATATTTCCAAGCTGCAGAGAGGGGGCCGCATCTCTCACGAACCAATCACAGTGCCACGCCTTACCCTGGCTGCTGCAAGGGCAAATGCATATAGTGGAGTCCACCAAGAGTGTCTCATTGACTTATCAATGAGAAGCGGTCGATTGAAGATCAATGAACATGAAACTCATTGCAGCACAACCGGCTCAATCGGTATGGAGCTGCTGGTATGGGATTCATGCACATTGATCCCCAGCCGACCGCTTCTTTGATATCACTATCATGAGAAGCGGTGCGGTTTGAGAATGATTTCTAATAGCGGTTAGATGACGATCGATACACATGCAACCTATTGTAGCAAGACCAAACCGATTATGCGAAAATAGCACTGTTACAATGATTTGCGTGCATATTGATAGCGTTAACTCTAGTCTGCAAACAGGCATTCTCTAGCATAAGGCCTGCTTTCTACTTACAAGGGAACCACAATGAGTCATAGTGACCATTCCAAATGACATGTACATTTCTAGAACCATTTTTGGACGAAAACTCCGAATATGCCTATCGCAGCTGCCTAGACCCACTCTGAAAAAAGTTATAGGCATTTTTTCTCTGATTTTCGCACTTATTGTACCCTCCAAAAAGCGCGTTACTTTTACGAAAATCCGAAAACGGACGCATAATCGTGTTCAGCGCTCAAAACTACCCCACTAAGCAAATTTAGGTTGAAGAAACATTTTCCAAACTTTGCGCAGACTAACAGCGTTTCGGACTTGTACGGATTTTCGGTTGGGCGTTTATTTATACCAATTAGAGGACTCTCGAAGCGCTTTAGAAAAACATTCCAGAAAAAAAAAACTAAAAATTCGCTCTGGGGGGTTATTTGGGGTGCCCATCACGAATCTGAGGTTCATTTATCGACTTTTCGAAGTTTTCGACTGTATTCGTTCACAGATTCCCATCGGAGGAGAATTTTATGGCGCATCGCGACTTTTGACGACTTCCAGAGTGCTACTATAGATCATGCTCAAATTATTTCTCTGGGGGTTATTTGGAGTGCTGAACACGAATCTGATGTCGGTTTATCGATTTTCGGCAGCTTACGGTAGATTACGGTGGGTATACGGTAGTTTGGACAAAGTCTCAGATTTGTCTCAAAGTTTCTACGAGAGGGTTATTTGGGGTGCTGAATACGAATTCGATGTCCATTTGTCGATTATCGGAATATTGAGGTAGGTTTTGCCTCCTAAATGTCATGTTACCTACCGTAACCTACAGTAAACCTAAAATTTTGATCAAGCAAACCCCAGATTCGTGTTCAGCACCCCAGATTACCCCTACATACATGTTCTTAGTAAAATCAGGAGAAAATTTTGAAAACACCCTAAAAATTCCATGGGGGAGGGGTACCCTTACCTTGCCGCGAAGCTTTAAAAAACGCTCATAATTTTTTTCAGAGTGGGTCTAGGCAGCTGCGATGGGCATATTCGGACTTTTTGTCCGAAAATGGTTCTAGAAAAGTGCATTTCATTTGGGATGGTCACTATGACTTATTGTGGTCCACTTGTTAGACCATTTTGCTAGTACAAGAGAAAGGAGAGAATGGTTTGCCACTCACATCTTCAAGAAACTTCTTATCAATCAACCGAATGATAGTGGCCAAACTTGACAATAATACTGGACGCTGTTCATAGTTGTCGTCATCGAGCAGACTACGACGGAAGGATAGAAGAAATCCAAGATACTCGCAACTGAAATGCGTACTCCTCCCCTGATTACAATGTGCTGGTAGAAGCCGGTGGAAGAAATAACATGATCATGACAGCTTGCATTAACAGTACAAACATATCTCTGCAACCCACTTCAGCTTCATCACCGCAGTCAGTGAAAACGGCTCTCGCAAGCTCTGGCTGCTGCACATACTCTGCAGTATCTCCAAATATCCCTGTTCGTCCAAGGCTATACTTCTTAGAACGAATACAATACAGAGGAAACGCTTAGAGCGGAACAAGTAATTCTGCAAACATTATTTTAAGACGCCATCAGCAAATTACAGATGCCCAGAATAAAAAATGAATTTTTGAATATTTTCACCAGATCCAGACCACTGTACTCCTTAATAAATGTTCTTAGCGACTTCCTCTTTTGAGCGTCCAAAGGTCGTTCCAATAAGGACGGAAAGTACTTAAAGCTTCTACATAGTAACTACAATAAGTAGACACAGCAACAACTGAAGCCTTTGTATGAAGATAACTAACTTCCGAGATTAGATCAGGCCTGTGTTTGGAAAGATGGTGCCGCAACCTTTCCAGAACCTTCACGGCCATTCGTCTCTGTTCCACTCCTGATAGAAGGACGAAAGTGGCAAGGTATACCGAAGAACGTATGAAACTGGAAGTGAACGATCAAAGACTTCACTAGAAACAAATCCAACAGGTTTCAATACTTTCGAAACCCAACGTCAATGAAAAGCATTCAAAGGATCTGAATCAGAGGCATGAAATCAAAATTCGCAGACCTCCTACTCGAGTAAGGGAACTTTAAAAACCGAGTATTCTCTAACGAAGCATACCTTGGGATACTTTCAAAACCGAAAACTTCTCGGGCCACTTCAAGCATATCGTCAATGTCTTCATCTATTGAATCCTCTCCTTCCGCTCGCTCAGAGAACAACATCTCATTGATGATGTCAGAACAGAATGTCTGAAATCAAAGAATAGGAATATCGGTGGCAGCTTCCACACCTGGGAAATATCCACACTCTTTTTCTTCTGGCGAAGAACCTTCGGACATCACGCGAGTCGGAGAATTCCTTCGCAGCCAGTTCTTGGATTGTTCGTTTACACTCAGCGAGGATTGACTAAAAAGCAAATAGCGTCGTTGATCGATCATCCAGAGTCGGAATCCAATCCAGGCTCATTTCACAGATATTAGTGCGAAACACCCTGAACATCACCACATTCTTAGGCCAGGATTATGTGTAATTCCTTCGCCGCAATTCGTCGGGGGTAACATCTAAAGTTCTACTACGCATAGTATGGCGGCAAAAGTCGCGCAGCAGTGATGGGGATTGTGGGACAGGCAAGAAGCTGCGTAGCCGCCCCTTATCCTTCAACGTGATGGCGCGACTTTTGCGCTCGACTATGCGGAAGCCTTAATCCGAGAGCGCTGTGCGCCATGAGTATGTGCAAGTAAGACGCGTCGCACGCGACGAAAACGGGCAGCTGCCAGACGCGTATCGTCGCTGGTAGGGTGTGCCTTATCTGCCGTTGTGGCGCTAGTCCCATAACGATACGACTGCGGTGGCGGCTAGTGCGAACCGTTCTCTATACCCGCATACGTATACTATAGTGTGAACGGTCTCTACGTTTGTTGAGGAATAAGGAGCCGGCGTTCTACCTCTGCGCGTGTGCGTTTCTGCACTAGTCCATTGCTCTCACATTTCCACAGTGGACAGAGGAATTTGCCTATGACGCCGAGGTTAGCGCAAGCTCATACTTCCCGTCACAGCGATGGAACCAAGCCGATTAGTATTGCAAAAAGACCGGATAATTATGTGGCCAAAGCGTTGCAGGGTCGCTCCCCAAGGACTAGCGACGATACGCTGCTCGACAATGGCGCTAAACGACGACCACAAAGACGATAAATAGTATTATCAGCAATCAACCACGGCTTGTGTAGCGCAGGGCAGTTTTTATCGCGCAAAGCGCGTTACATTTACAATTAGATCTGTTGCCAAGCCTCGGTGCGAAGTGCATTCTTGGTGTTATAACGACCGTAGCACACCACGTGATCAGTATCATATTATAGGAATTCACGGTGCAGCGGCGAAGGTAAAAACGAATGCTGGGCTCTAACACTGCCTACCACCCTGTCTTCAAACTTGAATGCTTAACGCTCTTGAACGACTTAGCGACGCGACAGGTAATAGCAATCTGTCACCACGACGGTAGCTTTAGGGTGGCGAGCGCGAACCCCGACACGATCAGAGAGAGATATCCGAATCTGTTGAAAACTGATAGCATAAAGTATGATCTCCTCATCAGATTCAGTTTAGTAATCTGTAACAGGTGCGATCATTGCGGCTGGTCGTGCGGCGATGGCGGCACCATCTGCTAACGGGGGTTCAATCGCGCGCCACGGTCTACCCCCGCAGCATCGTCTTTTCAGTGAACTAAATTCTGCAAGAAGAATCTACATGCAACAACGGCATCACCCACAACGCGTGGCGCTGTCGGCTGAGCTGGTACTAGCGACGATTGGACATGACGAAAGTATGAACGAGGTTTAAACTTGGTCTTCTCATAAAATCCTATATGATGCACTAACAGTAGAATCCAGGAATCGTAAAGCTCGAATGAACAACTGATGCAAACATCTGTCGGCAAAATCTGGACAACTGGAGTACCTGAAAACAGTGAAGCCTAAAATTTTCTCTGTTCAAAAACTCGGCGTGTTCAAAACACTTTCGGGCCCACTGCATACTACCAACCTTGCCGCCAATACTAAGAAGGGATTCGATGCTTCCACCATCGTTTGTTCACATTCTGCTGGATATTCAGCACAAAACTGTTCAACAAAGATGGTATCTACTAATTCTGACGGCAAAGAGCTGCTGACTATCACTTTGAAAGCAGACCTGAAAATTCAATCTTTTAGAAGGTAAAAACGCATTTTAGATGGAAATAAAACTTACTGAAACACATTTCGCACATCCTCATCCTCGTCATTAATGAAATTCAAACTCGTTTTCACCACTTTGTGGTATACATCAGGAGTGCATTGCAGGTGACATATAGCGGTTAGGACCAATCCAGCCGCGTCTGAAATCGAGTACTTTTTTCTTACCAGCAAACACTGAAGATAGCCGAACTCAGTCAGGGTCAAGCGCGCAGTTATGTAAGATCTCAGTAAAACTACGCCCCCTCTAGTTACCGATATTTTCGGAATTTTTTACAATTCCCTCCCCGAATTTTGGTTTATGGGTCGTAATTTCAACGATTTCAATCCGAAAATGTTATTTTTGAGCTAAAACTTTTAACGATTCCACCTCAACACCCGTTCAGAAATCACAAAACCGCGTTTGACACTGATAGCTGTGCCCCTTGCTGCACTGATGGAGCGCATTTAGCAGCGACGATTGCCACAACCGACTACGAACACAGTCCAAGAAATGAAACGAACCCAGTCTTATATGTTTCTCCTTTCGATGTTTCTGATCTGTGAGCACCTTAATGAGCAATTCAAACAGTCCAGGCAATTGATGAATCTTTTCCTGTTCCGGAATAGGCGTTCCAGCTACAAGACTTTCGCAGGCACTGCATGTCACACCATTCGCTCCATGGACACGGCTTGCCGGGTGACTTGCACACAAAGAATGCGACAACGCATTCAGCACGCACGCCATATCAACACTAGAGTGCTAAAACAGAAACAGCTATGTCGTATGACAGTGGCGATGGAAGGATATGAATTTGCATGTCCGAGTGCTCTCAAAACCCGTGCAACCAACCACCAGGGCGGTATGTACGAAAGGAATGTTACGAAGGGGTTGGGCAGGGTTCGGGGCGTCAGCGCTTCTGATGATAGCAGTGCGAGGGCTGGAAAGGTGTTGGAGTGGCACTGAAAAATCGTTTCCTCGCCAACCCTACCTTGGAGGGTGGGGCAGCCGAGACCCCGCTGAGACACCAATTATTATCTCCAGCATTCGCTCTGCTATCGTCAAAAGCACCGACGCACCAAACTCTTCGTAACACTGGCGTTCGCGCGTGCCGCCCCAGAGGCGGCATGCACATACGCGAATGTTACAAAGCGGAATGGGGCCTTGGCGCGTTGGATGATGGTAGTGCAAGAGCTGGAGATCATCAGTCAATGATGTCTGAGCGGGTTCTACGCTGCTCCACCCTCCTAGGTAGGACTGGCGAGAGAACGATTTTTCAGTGACCTCTAGCCCTCGCCCTACCATTATCGAACGAGCCGACACCCCAAACCCTACCCCAACCCCTTCGCAAACTAATGTACATGCATGCCGCCCCAGGTTAGATTGCGGTTGCCCCTAATAATACGGCCAAGCGTGGATGTGAGAAAGCGACGAGAGAAATTCGAAAAAGTACCGCGAATCCAGGATGTGAAGCAAGCTCTATCGCTGGATTCAGTAAACGATGCAACGAGGCTGCGTCCAGAGAGGATACGAACATTGCCAAGTGAGAAAGTGCAGCCTGAAAGTCGCTTCTTTAGAGAATTCAGCTGATTGTGATAGAACATATCCGGTCTGAGGTCATCTCATATGTACTGTACTTTCCCGGAAATTAAGATTGTAACATCACTCGGAACGACAACGTTGAAAGTCTCCCCAAACTGATCGCGGCAAAACGACAAAAAGATTGTGGTAAGCAGAGGGTTCGGAGGGCTGATCGCAGAAGGATGTAAGCTCGCAAGTCGATCGAAAGCAGATATTGCAGTTTTGACGAGATCGCAGGCCGATGAAAGTTTGTCGGTCGAATCCCGTGCAGCACTAGAAACCGCGGTAACGTCGCGAGAGGGAACCGTTCATCCTTGGCGTCTGCTGACCAGCAACATGTACCAAGCACAAATTATCGGCTTTCAGGCATGCTAACTGACAAGCTACCCAAGTTTGAAGTGCCATTAACCCCCTTTAGCGCCCTGCATACCGCAAACAAACAGAGAGAGAAGAACAGGAGCAGACGCCTTTTTTGAATGTTAATGATAGTGTTTAGTTATTTTTTTGGGTGTTAACGTTAGTGTTTATTTGTATTTTATAAAGGCGGTAATGCCGATCCTATTAAGAATGCATCAAGAGCGGAGAAGCACCCACCACGTGAAGCGACCGAAACCGCCTTGGGATCAGAGGCCGGATTCATCAAAGCATTTTCAATGGTAAGTCAGCGTTATCGGCTAACCGCGATCGTTATCAGTGAGCCAGCAAGCCTGTGAATAACTGATAACGGTTGCGGTCACCGATGACCTTTAACTCACCATGGAAAATGCTTTGATGAATCCGGCCTCAGCCCGCCAATGTCCCCATGCCCAGCTGATGGCGAGACAACGACGGTTGGATTATGGGAAGGTGTTATTCGGTCCGGCCGGTGTTACTCCTTCAGTAAGACGCAGTAGACTATTTTCGCCTGAATTCGCTTTGAAAAATTTAGTAGCTAACCATTAACTAGGGCTGCGTTAAACATCCCGAGAGGTTTTGCAAAACCGTGTCTTAGAAGATGTAAGGTGGTGACAGTACATGAATAATCCGTGGTCGAAATTCCCTAAATGCCTCGGCGGATTCTAAAAAAGGCACTTTCATATCTCTCCGAAGAGAAAACGGGTACCCAAAAGGCAGTCCAGGGTGTTTTCGAAAAATTGCTTCGAATTTGGCTCAAAATTTGTTTGAGTTGTTTTGGGCGCTGATCAAGAATCTGGGTTTCATTATTAAAATTTCCCAATATGCTCCGAAGCTTTTCAGTGGGGGAAACTTCGCTAGTCCAAAGCGACTTTTGGCGTTTTCCAAAATTCGATAAAATAATTGCCTCAGCACTTTTCTAAAACGATTATCTATAGCGGGAACGGTTGCAATGAGTTTCAAGCATCATGATCTCCATCAGACCGCTTCCACTTCGTCTGTAGATGATCAGCTTTCGGTGCACTACAATATAACTCAACTTGCGTGTGCCGTTACAGACGGACAATCAACTTCGACCATGATGCTTTGGTAAAAGGCAGGTCCCATGTAGGAAAAAAACCCAGGGTCCTATTGGTACAGAGAAAATATGCGTTAATACGGGCTACAACAGAGCCTTATGATATTCTGTAGGGCACGTGTAGGGCAGTGATAAAAGGCGCCCTGTCGCGCACACGGTCGAGTGATGGAACCTCGCCCAAAGCCCACCAAGCCTTTACGCCTACGGAATCGGTCCTTAGTGAGCAGTCCTTAGTCGTTCCTAATGATCGGTTGTATCCCAATCAATAACACAATGCCACCGCGTCCCTTCCCCATTGCATTTGCGTTCGCATTACCGATTCATTGTTCACAACGGCACAGCGGCCCGCTCAGACCTGCCACACCGAGGGATTTTTCACTTCAGTGAGCAACGCATTGCATACATACTGACCGGGACGGTCACTGCAGGACCAAGCCGGACCAGGCGGGCTCGAGTCGGCCACAACGACAGGATTTTACACCAGATTTGCGTTACGTAGATGCCTATCGACCGTTTTGGCCACAACCTGTCGGTGAACTATGCGAGGCCACACTTGTTTCGAAGGATACGAACACTGACTTGACTATCGACTGGGCCCCGCAGGTCATTGTAAAAGCCCAATACACATTCAAGAATCTCCACGATTCTGAATAGACCTCCAAGTCGAAAATGTGACGCACCCCCGAAGATTTTCCTTTTATGCTACTTTATAGAATTCGCGAGGCTCAGCAGTCAGACAATGGCGTTCAAAGGGAGGTTCCCTAAACAAAAGAGCTGACCTGCACAAGAACAGCTCGTTGGGACGACATTGCCGAAAGCAGGATCGTTCTCCGCCAATCACAAAAGCCATTAACTGTAGACAATGCGGACAAGGTATATTCCAGGACATCGTCGCCTTGAACAGCATGATAACACACAGGTTTCATCCTTGCCAAGAATAATCAGATAAGGGCCAGAAGCACAAAACTGACCTGCTCTGATAGCATTTGTCTTTGCCAAGCGGTTCATCTCTTTCAGAAGCGGTATGGAAGTCATATGACGCTTGGACTGCAGCTGCAACTCGGGATCCTGAACACATGAAAATGATTTTCTCCTGATGCCATGATAGGGCAGGAATGAAGAGAAACTACCATGAGCCAAGGCAGGGACAGAAATGCGACGGATGCTGTTGAAGGAAATTTGGCGTGGTGCGAAACCAAATCTCCAACGATTTCTAGAACGGTCAGGAATATACCCGAATCGGCCTGACCAGACGAAGAAGATGCCTCCAGCACCTAGAAAAAATAGATTGCGACGTCCTACGCCACACATGTAGAATATATATATATATATATATATATATATATATATATATATATATATATATATATATATATATATATATATATATATATATATATATATATATATATATATATATATATATATATATATATATATATATATATATATATACAGCAGCTTAAGGCACAGTACAACCTCGAAATCGTTTTCCAGTTTATTCGCCTATCTTAAACATTGCGGCCTGATCACAATGCTGTCTTCAGATTCGCTTAGAACCCACTACGAGCAAAGTTCTGGTCACTCAAAGATTGTGAATTCAAAAGATGAGAAAATCGTGGACGAGTTGTCTCAGGCTTGTTTTCCTTGTCATTAGCAATATATATATATATATATATATATATATATATATATATATATATATATATATATATATATATATATATATATATATATACAGCAGCTTAAAGGCACAGTACAACCTCGAAATCGTTTTCCAGTTTATTCGCCTATCTTAAACATTGCGGCCTGATCACAATGCTGTTTTCAGATTCGCTTAGAACCCACTACGAACAAAGTTCTGGTCACTCAAAGATTGTGAATTCAGAAGATGAGAAAATCGTGGACGAGTTGTCTCGGGCTTGTTTTTCCTTGTCATCAGCAATCATCGTATTGGATCAGACTACGTTATAAAGATAGAACGATTACAAAAGGAAGAACATAGATTTTGATTGAACTCCATCGCACGTTCCGTCCCTATTGAGACCGAAAACTTCTAAGTGGACGGAGCCAATGGGTGCTGATTTGGGGGCGGAGGGAATGGGTGCTCGGTTTTTCTCGCTTATTCTGAAGAGTTGAGATTCCGCGTTTGGCAGGGTTGCTACACACAGCGGCCGGACCATAATATCAAATTTTACCCATGAGCTTGAACCGTGTCTTTAAAGGCAGCATACACGCTGGTAAACGTGTTTGAGATAACTACGGAAATAGACTGGTACGGCACAGAACACAACGCCTACGCATTTTGAAGCATAAAAACTACCCACAATGAGGCTAAACTAGTATGAATTTGGCCGCGCTCTCTGAATTTGCGTCCCCAAAACAGAGGTTCTGGGCCATTTCCACCTCAGCGACGTTTGTGGGTGGTACAATGGGTACAATAAGTAAATCACATACATCGACGATGGTGGGAATGGCCCACCACCTCTGTTTTGGAGGAGGACGCAAATTCAGGGGCGGGGCCAGCTTCTTACTCATGTAGCGGCAATGTGGGTCGTTTTCGGCGCTTCAGAATGTGCAGGCGTTGTGTTCTGTGCCATACGATTCTATTTTCGTAGTTATCTCAGACACGTTTACGAGCGTGTATACTGCCTAGAACCAAGAACACTAGGGTAATCGGAAAACACCTCAATCAACTGCTGCTCAGTCGGTAGAATGCTAATGAAGACCGAGGAAGCATTCCGACTAGTACATAACGCCAGAGCAGCGGTGATGATTCGCCTGATTTTCATCGCGTCACCGTGCTTTGCAGCTCCCAAAAGAGACTTCCACCGAGTCTCGCAGTATGACACAATCCAGTTGCCACGGACACTAAAATAAGACACACCTAACAACGGGTGAGAAACTAGAACAATCATGCAAACCTTTGAGACAAGAGCAAGTCAACATTGAGCAGCAATGAGCAATACGATCGCAAATGTTCAACTGTACTACCGTTATTGACTGGTTCAAGAGCCAACAAGCGCTCAACAAGCGTCTGAAATGAGATACGTTAATCAAAGTTGTTGTTGAGCTGAAACTTTTCGATGTTAAATCAAATTGGGTCGCGCGCCAGAAAAAAAAGATACCCTGTATGTCAGCACTAACCATGATCAAATCTCTGTTTTCCTAACTCCTGGTATCTGTAGAAAAACCTTGTCTGCTTTCCGAAGAAGGAAAAGGGCACAGGGGTAGACAAGGGTACGGAGGCTGGTTGTTCCCACGTCGACCAGCCGTTGGAGGTCTCTACACCTCCTTAAAAGCTGTGGATTGGCGGCCGACATAGGAAAGTCCCTGCCCCGTATTACTTTTCACCCCTATACCAGAAAAGGCTCATCAGTAAACAGAAAAGTCAGCTCGGAGCCGCTATCATTTTCAGCTTGTGTTATAGGGTGCAAAAAATTACGTGGGGACCAATTAGAACCGCCCTTTGAAATATTTACAAAGTTTTCCTTAAAGGCAGTTTTCACGATAATCTTCGATTCTGAGATTAATCGCTAAATCGATTGTTTGGCCCTCGATTAGAACTGAAATGACGAAGAAACCAAGAAAAACACACCAGAAGGGCCCGAAATCCTTTACTCTCACCCCGCTTCTTGACTCTCAGTGGAACTGTTTGCTGAGACAACGAAATCGTTTGTGGACCCGTCTTTGGCAATTCTCTATCTTGTGTTTCTGCGTTCTTTCCTTCGGACCCAAGCTAATACTGTTTTGCCTAAAATATTTTTCCAGTTTTGATTAGCCCATTTTTTACCGGTGACAACCACCATGAGCATGTTCATCCCATCGGACAACTAGTCCAGGCGAGAGAATAATGTCTTTGAAGTGAGACGTTTTAGTGCACTTCTCGCTGTTTCTTCGTAATTTTGGTAACACCTGGTGGGCAACGCATTGTTTTAAGTGGAAAACTCGGGAACGAAAATCATCATGAACACTGCCTTTTAAGTCTTTGTTAGCAAATTCGGTGTTGTGGCCGTCTAGTCACCGAGTTGACCTCTGCAATTAGGGGATGCGTTATCGGCAGCCGTGTGGCCCTTGACCGCCCACGCTGAGTGTTTTTCGTGTTCTGTCTACCAATCTAGGTGGTCTAGCGAGAAAACAGGCCGTATAAAAGGCGATTAGGTTAACACTAGGTAAGCTAGTTGTGTTCTAGTGTTCTCATCTGCTGTGCCTGCTGCATGCATGTTCTACTAATAAACCTTCTACTCATCTCTAATCCTGCAGCCGTAGCTTGAGAAGGGTTTTTTCTCGCTAGAAGAGAGAATAACACGGTCGGAAGAAGGCAGTTGAAAACTCGTATCCAGAGAGATACGCTTTTCGTTGCTGATTTTTCCTACCATGATGGCGCGCCGCGGACGCGATGTCAGATAACCGCACGGTGGCAAGCACGACAACGGAATGACATCACAATCAGCTGTTGTTCTAACGTTGCTATGCTATGCCGATTGCGCAGCGCATCATCGATTTCGCATAACCCTCTAAGGCCAATTTTAGAGTTTTATCGCAGCGTGGCGCGGTTAGATGTTTGCTGTGGGCATCGATCAATAACGCGCCGCTCGTCGATTCACATATGAATCATGGAGTCCCGACATGGTGAAATTCTTAAAATCCCCTTAGTCATTTAGTCGCGATCGGCGCAGTTTTGTAGCGGTATGTTGGTTACCGGTCGAAGCACCGCGAAGTGGAGTGAGTCACGGTGTCTCGCCTGAACCTTTGAAATCTCACAATTTTTATTGCAAACACTAGAGACCCGGCCAATTTTTGGTTGTCTTGGCGGCAGAATGTTAATGGAACGAAATAGTGCTGCAGTGTTGGAGACAGGGGGTGAGCCGAATTCATGAAAGGTAAGTCAATAGATTGAGAGTGAATTTAACCCCAATTCTCTGCAATTCCCCCACGCTAAACAATTTTATTTAAAGGCAGTGTGCACGATAGGAATCGTTTTTCTGTTTTTCCGCCTATCTTGAAAACGGTCTCATGCCGATTCCAATGATATCTCTGAAATCGCACAAGACCTTCAGGGAACGGAGTTATGGTCCCTCAAATATTGAGCTAAGGAAACATGGTGGACGAGTTGTCCGAGACTTGTAACTTCCGTCTTTTGCAGCCGATGTATGCAAGCTGACCTGAGTAGAGAGAGAAGTTCAGAATGAAGGCAAGAACGGGCTATTGATCGGAAACGACCGCTCATCTCACAATCTCGAGCATTCATTTGTTCACGTCGGTGGGCGTGGAAAGTGCATCTGGGGGTGACGAGCTGATGGGTGTCCAACTTTGGGGCCATAGGGGACCGTTCAGAGCTCATTTTTCTCAGTTTTTTCAACGTTAGGGTTTCGCTAGGCCCCGCAGCTGCCGATCTCCACCAAAAAATCAGACATGGTATTTATCGTGGACACTGCCTTTAACTGTAGTGGTTATCCACCTGACCAGTTTTTGCATTATTTTTTTCGGGTTTGCGTTGAGGAAACGTTTAGTTGACAGCATTCGGGAAATATCCAGTTGGATAGGGTTCTGCAGAGACAAAAACTGGTATAACAGCACAGGATCAACTATTGCTTAATCTCGGCATTGGAATTCAAAAATTGTTCTGTATTGCTTGCAGCCTGGTAGAGATTGTTAGTGATCTTTATTCGGTTAACGCGTTTCGGTGAGATCACCTTCTTCAGGGCCTGAAAAAGTCAAAACCCATGCGCGAAAACCGAGTTCGTTCCACTACTAACAATTGATTACCGAAACCTCAACTCCATTCAGGCTCACCTCTCGAAATTGCTGCTGTTGGAGCACTGGCAGTCTGGGCCATTTTGGGAGGTGAGTCTAAATCGAGTTGAGATTTTGTTAATGAATTGTTAGTAATGGAACGAGCTCGGTCTGACATGCTGATGGGCTTGAGCGGCCAGTTTCGCGCATGGGCGTTGACTTTTTCAGGCTCTGAAGGAGGTCATCTCGCCAAAACGCGTAAGCCGAATAAAGATCAGTCACAATCTTGAGCAGGCTCCAAGCAATACAGAACAATTATTAGTATAACAGCTGTATGAAGGAAGAAGCAGAGGAAGGCGCATCACAGTTCTACATATAACTGTCCCTTTTGAAATGCCCGATGGTGGCGGTTTCCTTGCCATTTCCGTAGCGTTGCGACACGGCATAACTAGGGCCTCATGCTTTCCAGAGCCAGCAGTCACCTTTCCTATAAGCTCTCCTTTCACAAAACACCCTTGATTGTGAGTATCAGTTGATCGTTTTTTGGAGGCTATTGGGATTCCACTGACTCTGTTTTCCTCTTTCTATTAATTTCAGCTTCCTGATGTGTTTTTGAAAATCACCGCACAGCACTAGTGAATGGACAATACCTTGCTACCAGTCTTTTTCATATTGTTCACAGCGCTGTGTTATGCAGTAATAGTTAGGATTGTCAATATTTACAGTCAATGACAGGCAGTGTTTTTGTGGTCATCGACAAATAGCAAAAAAACGAATGGAACCATAAAGGCTGTGTCAAAACGACATTCCCACAATCCTTTCGCGTGCGTGCGCGACGCGAAGGTTGGAGAGAGCGAGAGCGCGGGCGAGAGACGGAGAGAGCAGCATCGTGCGCGCGATGAACATTGTGAATTTCACTTTGACACAGAACATATATTGATTACATGCCCTGCTATGTAGCCCCACAAAGCACTGAGAACTCAGTACTTGGCCTCTGCCCGTCAAATTCGGTCTTGGTTCAATATTGAAAACACAAGAACGAAAAGAAAATTCAATAAAAAACTGATACCTGAGTAAGATCCGCAAGGTTATTAACCAAATTCAAGCCTCCTTCATTTACATCCCCTTTCAAGCGGCTCAACACGCGTGCTATGGTTGTCGTGACGATTTCAAAACGTGCAGCTGGAAAGACGGACTTTATGAAGAATGACTGGGTTTAAATTACGAGTCCTTACGAATTTGCGGGCATTGCAGCCCCATTTCCGCAGCTCGAATTCCCCAAGACGCGACTACGGATATGGCGATTCCATTGAACGATTTCTTATGCATAATGTCATCTAGTAACTCCATGAGGACCTGCGGCACCCATGTAGTAGGTCTGAGCAACACAAACGAGAATGAAAAACAAGCATACCTTGAGACAACTTTCATGAGCCTGTAGCAGCGTCTCTAGCCCCAATGTGGACCTATTCTTAAGTCTTATGTGTTCTTCCGTGGCCATAATCACGTCAAAAACTAGTCGACAAACTACTTCATTACCCAGATCCAATGACAGCAGTCGTTGAAAAAGCAGCACACATGTCTGAAAACACACGAAACATATTTTTCACTTAAGGACAGCATACACGCTCGTAAACTTGGTTGAGATAACTACGGAAATAGCATGGTATGGCTCAGAAAACAACGCCTACGCATTTTGAAGCATCAAAAACGACCCACCGTGCCGCTACACGACTAAGAAGTTGGCCCCTCTGTATCTGCCCGCCCCCTGTATTGCGTCCTCCTCCAAAGCAGGGGTGCTGAGCCATTTCATCCGTCGTCACTTTATGCGGTTTACTTATTGTACTTCTTTTACCACCCACAAACCTCGCCAACGTTGGGAGTGACTCAGCACCCCTGTTTTCGAGGACGGCAAATCAGGGAGCGGAGAAATACAGGGTGGGGTAAACTTCTCACTCCTGTAGAGGCACTATGGGTCGCTTTTGATGCTTCAAAATGCGTAGGCGTTGTATTAGGAGCCATACCATGCTAATTCCGTAGTTATCTCAACCAGAGTTACGAGCGTGTATGCTGCCCTTAAAATATATATTTCAGAGATTTTGATAAATACACGATAATGTGTCAGGGCATATATGTATTAAAAAGAGCACCAGATCATCACGCTTGAACGATCCCTCCGAGTCTTGTCTAGAAAACGCCGCCTGTGCGTGGGCGGAAGTTTTGGACGGATGCGGTGAAGGGAAATTTCGAATCACCCAGCATCAAGTAGCCATTCAAGTTCAGCATTACGAGCATGTTTCACTTGTTTCACAGCGACCAATGAATATATAGATCGTGCTCAGACAGCGGCTAAAACCAATAGAAATGGGCACGACCGACTAACGGCTTACTTCAGTGGAGAGGCGGATTGACCGCGTCAGGCAGAAACCAGCCCCTCATGTCAGGTAATTCTCTGGTATATTTTGCTACCGTCTTAAATGCACAGCCAATATGAGATTGGAAACCGCATTAGCGTCCATGCTGGAAGGGAGAGGAACTTGAACTGGTCACAGCAGCATCCTTTAACATAAAGGCCGGATGGAAAAAAATCTTTTCTCGCCCAAGAAGAAACGGTAACTGCCGTGGTACGAGCAGAAGTGGCGGCAAAAAAAGGCTACAAATGCTGTGACCTGGTGCACAGCGGGAAAAAACAACCTCCCGGAATTTTCTCTGATATGAAACCCTTGCGTCACTGAAAAACGCTGCCGCAATTCCTCCGGTTCGGTGCCTACGAGCGCCGAGCCGAAGGAGTCGCGAGGAAAATGCGGGGCTGGACCGCGGACGATTCTTCTTTGACAAAATCGCGGAAGAGTCCCGGGGGAGTCGCGGCAGAGTCGCGGAAGAGTACAGGGTCGCGGGGGTCGTGGAACAGTCTGGGATCGCGGTGAAGAGGCAGTAACGGAAGAGTCGCAGCAATATTTCTCGGAACAGTTCCTCCACTCCTCGCGAGACACTTAAAGGCACAGGACACCCAATAAAATATTTTTCGGATTTAAAGCTTATCTTGGAGAGAGCCACTCTCTGATCACAATGGTATCTCTGGAATCGTCCAAGACCCCCTACAAACGGAGATATGGCTCCTTGAAAATGCCTGCATCTTGAAGGCAAAAATTTGGTGGACGAGTTGTCTCAGGCCTGCATTTCTCTTCATTCGAAAACGCTGCAAGAGAGCAATGCAGGATGAGGAGATAGACAGGTAATGGACTGAAGAAGGACGAAATTTTAAGAATTCATCCATCCATTTGGCCGCTATCGAGTTCGTAAATCTGGTAGGGGGCCGGGCCTGTACTGGTGAGGAAAGGAGGTCGGACCCGTGTTGGTCGCTCATATCCGCTTATTTGAAGGAATTGAGATCTCGCACTTGGCATGTGTTGTACAGGAGGGGTCTGCTACACAATCAAATAAAAATCACCAAATTCATGTCTGAGAGTGTACCGTGCCTTTAAGACACAGGGCAGGAGCACCACAACCTCTTTACAGTGAGCGGAAAAATCAGAAAATTTCTGACTTCTCCCATTTTTCAGTACTTTTTATAATAAATTTCTTTTTTTACCTTAAGTTATTTAGACCGAAACAACAGTTTTTACACCTTCCCACCACTACCTGTGATGCTGCAATGCCACCCTGTTTAAGGGGCCGAATAGTCTCGCCGCGCAACGGCGCGGCAGCATGTTGTGCAGGCGTATCGATCACGCGGCGCCGTGAGGCGGCGCGGCGGGTCGACTAGACAGGGTCAAGGCAGAATTTGCTGCCGCATGGCTAGGCGGCGCCGCTTTGCAACCTCGAGCGGTGCGGCGAAGTGGCGCGGCGACAGCAGATGGTCGAGCCCGCTTCCCATGATTAAATGATCACTTATGTATGTTATAAGGTGAATGTCTGTCTTATTATGTACCTAAATCGAGATCACTTTTAGTCATGAGGTTTTGAGCTCGTTAAATCTGATTTTTGAAGTGTTTTAATGAGTTCTACACCAATTCAAATGCTAACTCTTTACTAAACTTTGAATCCTGAATTTCCCACGTATTTTTTTCGCATGAATTAGTTTTCGCATGAATTAATAATTCGATTACCTTGTTTTAAGAATACGCCGACTGAATTTAAAATTCGGATGACCACTTTTGCAAGAAAAATCTCGGGTTAATGGGTTTTTGTTTGAAGAAAGCTTTTTTAATAAATCATTGAATGAAGAAACGTATTCGAATGAGACATTTTCTTAAAATTTCCGATTGAATGAACTTCTTCAAAATTATTTCGAATGAATGGAAGTTTTCGAAAACTTGTCCTCTATTCTATTCGAATGATCGGGAAATCCGTCCGTATATTTAATTGAAATTTGGAATTTTGAATTTATTACGAAATATTACTCAAGTGTTTTTCAAATTTTTCAGTGGCAAAGAGTATTCGAATGTCGTGACCCAAACTTGTTCTAATATTCGGAAATCTCCATAATTCAGTTTCCAAAAAAGCGAATATTAGAAGAACCGGCTAGTGTGAAATCTAGAATGAATCGAATACACGAGACACCGATTAATGCTGAATTCCTAAACAATCGATCACTACATAGATAGAACAAATAACTTATTCCCCAGGATGAACCGAAGGCCAGAGGAAATTAAGAATCCTGATTCATGGACGAATCGAATTGAAAATAAATTGAATTTGAGGTTTTTGAATAAATCGATTATTCCAATAGTTCAAATATTTTTCGAATAACTTTTCGATTCCTTCCCAAGTCTAGTTAAAACCTTAAGCAAAATGACTCAAAAAAATTAATTCAAAAAAGTGAAGGGTGCGCATCGATCACGGAATCTATTTTCAGGGGAGAATTCTCAAGTTTTGAAGTAGCTATGATCGCCAACTGTTCCTTGTTAAAAACTAATATTATATTGCTTTCTCATGTGAAACTGTGGACAGGGCTCAAACCGCCGTGAAATTAAATCTTCCTTCAACTTTGTCAATCTAATTATTTCTATCAGCTAGTTCGATATTTAGATGTCAGGTGCATAGCTCTGTACGTAGTACGCAAAAGCGCGTCGCCGCTCCAGTTCGCCGCGGCCTGTTCATAGCATTTGGAGATCGGCTGCGGCGCGAAATCTTGTGCGGCGCGCTGCGCCGCCCCTACCTCCGCCGCTCCTTTCAGCGGCGGGACTCTATTCGACCCCTAATCCTGCGTAGACGTCGCGCCCCGCACATATCGTTTTCGGTTTCGATTTAGTCTGACGCATAGACTAGGCGGCGGCCGTGCGGGGTTTGCGGCCTCACAGGAGAATAGGGTTTCAATTCCTGCGGGGTCGTCTACCGTCGCAGCCCCGTCCATTCATCGGACTAAAATTATTACGCAAACTCTACATAAACCAAATCTTTCGGCGTTGCAAGGGGCTACACCAGCACAAAAATAAGAGTTCGAAGCAACAAAAATATTAGCGTTTCTCCACCACCCTACATATTAGCGAAACCGTGGTCGTCTATTCAACATGAAGGCATCTACGACCAGGGGTCGTCCTGTGAAGCTGGCGCTGCTTGGGTCTAGACGGAATGTGCGATTGAACCTCTTCGTAAATAGAGCCAATACCGAGATCAGTAAGCTGCTTAGAATGGGCCTGGTCAGTGGGTCTTTGTTTACATTCAGGAAAGCCCTCGAGGTTTATCTGAGGTCTGGGAAAGATTCTTAGCATTTTATATTGTTTAACTCTTTTTTGTCTTTTCTATTGTTTTATGAACACGGGTTCGCCACGTAATCAATTGAATTGAATTGAAAACTATCTCTTTTTTTTCTGAAGATCCCCAGCGCAACTGAAAAACTAAAATACTGTGCTTCTCCAGGCCGAATTCCGCGCTGTAATTGCGTCTCGGGACGCTTTGCGGCCGCACGCGCTTGAGTCGGTCGAGTTTCTAGCGCCAAAGCAGCTCGAGGTGTCCTTTTTTCTTCAGTTTTCTCGATTTTTCAAAGTTTCCAGTCTCTAAAACCCATCCAGGGGCGGCATGCATGAACGCCCTGAGACGGGGTTTGGAAACACAGTGCTTGGGACTCTCCGCTTTGGACGCTCACTCTCGCTCTTCGCTCCGCGCATGAGTCTCCGCGCTCGACGTTCACTCTCGCACGCGACGCGACGCAACGCAGTTCCCCTCACCTCCCAATCGTGTTCATGCATGCCGCCCCAGAGTCATCAGATCGGCGGCTGCGGTGCTGGAAACGGGTTCGACTCGGGCGCATGCGGCGGCAAAACGTGTCAAGACGCAATCGCGGACCGGGATTCGGCCCCGAGAAGCACAGTGAGTACTTTCAAGAATTCTCACCGCTTTGAGGCGTGGCGGTCTTTCAGCACAGATCTTGACAAGAGATACCCACAACAACTGCAAGTTCCTGCATGGTAACGACTCAAAACTGAACTTCACATGGCTGATTATGTCTCTGAAAACGAATACTTACAAAATCGAAACTATTATGATATGTAGGAAACATTCCGAGATAAAAACCAACAGAAGAGAAAGGTAAACTGTATCTCGACAATCGTTCACATCATTGATGACGACAGTGGAGTCGTACTTTCCAGCCTTCTCACCCAGACAGAAAGAAGTTCCATTATTAACCAAACCTAAAGAACAGTTCTCAGAACTAAGACCAGCATTCGTGTCAAACATGTCGGCAAACTTTTTTGCCCGCTATTTCAACAAGAGCATAGAGCACGTCGGCGGCACATTTCAGCATATCTCCACATACCCACCAAAAGGGTTAGGCAGGCTTGCGACCGGTCGCAACGGGAGGTCGAAAAAATGTCGGAAATTGACAAAAAGATTTTTTGGTGAAGGGGTCGTGAATTTTTCGAAAAAAAAAGGTTTATCTCCAAACCACCCGGAAAGGTAGTGAGGCAAGAGTAGTAAGTCGCGTATGAATTTTGAACAGAACATCTATAGCGCCGTGTATTGCACCAGGACCATTCCTCCATCTCAGGGAGGGGGGGGGGGGTTCGTGAAAATTTTGGTCACCGGTTGCAACGGCCTGCTCAACCCTGCCCACCACTTATTGGTGGTTCAGTATCAGAAGGCTCCCCTGCCACACAGGCGGCCCGGGTTCGGTTCTCAGCCGATGTAATGCTTTTAGAATCTTTCTCCTTAAAATTTCGAAACTTCCTAAACCATTTGAGACTCAACGAACAATGTCGTTTATAAACAAAAAAAAGTTGGAAATTTCAGTTCGAGCATTTGCTGCAATTGGGCCAGCAACAGCAGCGAGAAACACAAAGGTCACAAATTTACAACAACAGGGTGGCTAACAAGTACTGGCGCAAGTTTCGCAAACATTCCCCATCATTTCTCGCAGCTGATCTTCTAGCCTTTGGCGTCAATAAAGGCTTTTTTCTTCTTTTTCTATGGTAACTCTCTTATATCCTTATACTTAAAGCAGTTATGTCCCGATGTGTGTATGTGTGTGTGTATGTGTATCCCGAGGATCTCAGCAATGGCCGATCAAAACTGGGATGAAATGGTACCAACATTTGGATGGGTAGGACATATATCGATTACCAAAAAATCAGCGTGAAACACCTCTTGCGCGCCTCGGGGCAACCAAGTTTGTCCGTGGGGCGCACACTTGGCAGTGGATCATGAAAACCTTCATGAGCCATCTAGCGCTAGAGGGGCTACGCTCTAATCGTAGCGACAGGTATTCTGAAGTAGTGTACGGGACGCTGTATAGAATCGCTAGGATTTGGGGAGTGTGCAGGACGTTATAGACAGTGCGCAGGACGTCATATAAAGTGTGCAGGTCTCCAGTGGGAGTATGCTGGACGTCGTAGAAAGTGTGCAGGACCCCAATGGGAGTGTGCAGGACGTCATAGAAAATGTGCAGGACCCCAATGGGAGTGTGCAGGACGTCATATAAAGTAAGCAGGACTCCAGTGGGAGTGTGCAGGACGTCATATAAAGTGCACAGAACCCCTATGGTAGTGTGCAGAACGTCATGGAGAATGTGCAGGACCCCAATGGGAGTGTGCAGGACGTCATATAAAGTGTGCAGGACCCCCATGGAAGGGTGGAGGACGTCATATAAAGTATGCAGGCCTAAATAGGAGTGCGCAGGACGTAATAGAAAACGTGCAGGACCGCAATGGGAGTGTGCAGGACGTCATATAAAGTGCACAGAACCCCTATGGTAGTGTGCAGGACGTCATAGAAAATGTGCAGGACCCCAATGGGAGTGCACAGGACGTCATATAAAGTGCGCAGGACCCCAGTGAGAAAGTGCAGGACGTCATAGAAAGTGAATGGGAGTGGGCAGAACGTCATAGAAAATGTGCAGGACCCCAATGGGAGTGTTCAGGACGTCATAGAAAATGTGCAGGACCCCAATGGGAGTGCACAGGACGTCATATAAAGTGCGCAGGACCCCAGTGAGAGTGTGCAGGACGTCATAGAAAGTGAATGGGAGTGGGCAGAACGTCATATAAAGTGCGCAGGACCCCAGTGGGAGTGTTCAGGACGTCATATAAAGTGCGCAGGACTCCAATGGGAGTGTGCAGCACGTCATAGTAAGTGTACAGGCCCCCAGTGGGAGAGTGCAGGAGGCCATAGAAAGTTTGCAGGTCTGCAATTTGAGTGTGCAGGATGTCACTAAGAAAGTAGAATTTAAGAAAAAAAACGAAACTTTGTATTTTTCTCATACTAATTCTTCATCTTTTCTAGCGAAAAAAAAAACAGATAGGAAAATGTGTATCTTGAGAAGCGTGCGACGCGTTTTGAGAAGGGCGCAGAACTCCGGAGACATTTCCTTGCCAATCTGAGGAAAAAAGTAGCAGCTCCATATCCGCACCTTCTCTGTTCGCCACACATTACAACCGCTCAGTCATTTCGATTTAGTAACTTCCATAATAAATTAGTTCATATACGCTGAAAGTCTGAGCTTATCGAAATCTGCTTTTCAAAGGATAATCATCCACGTATGTACATCTTTCATTTATTGTGAACAGGAGCATGGTGTTGGTCAGTTAGAGAAATAACATGTCTTTTATCATGAAAGAGATAGTAATGCGAAAATATTCGCTAGGGAGCTTTAAAAATCGGAAGGAAGGGCAGTGGGTTGCGATATAGAGGGAGGATGGATGGAAAAGGCCGTAAATGTGATGCCGGTAGCAACCGACGATCTACCGCTGGCTTCTTATGTTTTGCTTTTTTGATGCCACATTTTTATACCCTATTCCCTGCTGTGAATGTCCAGCAGTCTGCTCTGCTCAGGAGAGTCCATACGGACAGCAACTTTCGGGTAGGCGGAAGTCAGTCAACACCGTTATCTGCCTCAGGGAGTTGGCGCACGTAAAAGACTTCTCGAGCGAAAACTTCGCTAGGTCTCGCTAGTGTGATATACGTCTATCGTCCATCGCCTTGAAAACCATGCTTCTACCTACTTTCAGCCAAAGCTGGTGATTTCCAAGTTTGATTTCGAAGCCTAATAGAGAATTTCACAGACAGAATGTCTACATGCTTCTAATAACTTTCTAGCAAGTTAAATCATAACATTTGCAGGAGTTTTCAAATGAGCGAGGATGGTGTTTTTCACAGAAATCTGGGGAAATTCACCCACAGCGCCTCTGCGTTGCAGTTCATAATTTAGCGCTGAAACTTCAAAATAAAGTGTTATGGACAAGCGCCTACTTAATGCTACCTATTTTGCCATTAATCATTAATCAAAAAATCTAGAAAAACATCGAAATCCGAATTTTCGAAACTACACGGTGATTTCTATTTCATAAATCTGCCGAAAAATACTAATCTTACTCACAAAGCGTTCGATAAGAGAAAGATTTGAATACTCGAACGGATGATCACAAACTCTGCAGAATGAAATAGCGCTTGATCGGGTAGTTTCCTAAATGTTTTTCCGATTTCCAGGCTCCGAAGAAGGCGATAACGCCGAAACGTTAGCCGAATAAATCTGTACTATCTCGGTTGGCAAACTACAGAAGACAATTTGCTATTATATCGACAGTTGCGATGCCGACATTTATCGAAAGTCGTACATGGATATTGGATGATCAAAATTCGATAAGAAACACAAGATATTTTTCTACAAATAAAAATCTGTTGTCTTTTTACTCGCTCCAACCTAAAACATCTACGGCTTCCTACTATTTCAAAAGTGAATAGTGTAAGGACCCAGCTCAGGCCTTTCATCACCTACTTCGTCACCGCTCGAGACAAAACTAGCCAGAAAGATTAGAGGAATACAGAAAAACATCGGTGTCAAGGTTGACGCAAACTTTCCCGCCGCTACTCTAAAGCCAGAACACGAGGAAAGCCGCTGTATCTGCGACATCGTCCCAACTAGTACGAGCATCGGTGGTTCAGTGGTAGAATGCTCGCCTGCCACGCGGGCGGCCCGGGTTCGATTCCCGGCCGATGCAACGTTTTGCGATTTGCCGGTTTTATTTGGCAACTCATGATCCAAAGAGCTGTAGCTTTACATTGATTGTAGGAAACTATGATAAGAATCAAACCCCGGCAAAAAACTAAATATTTGCCGCCGCATTTTCAAGAAAAGTTCAGGAAATTCCGAATCAAACCTGGACAACGGAAAATGCAAACACATACCAGCTAGCTGAGCAACAAGCTGGCACAGAAAAAGGTCTTTGTTGCCAATCAGCCCGGCAAGAAGAAGAATCTTCTCTTGGAGAAAGCCACCAATCTTAGCATTAACAACTATACTGAGTCTGGACCGTATAAATCGAGACATTATCCATTTGATGAAATCTGGTATCAAAAGTCGTCAGTTATTTGAACATTCTAGCAACATGAAATCTCCGTTGGAAGAAGCTTGCAAGACTCACCATCAGAGAGTTCTTCCAGCTGACGGCAATGGTCGAGACAAGTGATAATGAACGTTAATTGCTGCCTATGGTCATCGAAGGTTGATGAAAGCAACAGCGCGTCAGCACGGACTATTTTGTCGTATTTCAGATCGATAACCTCATATATCGTCTCCATAATATCATGGACAAGCCTGAAACAACGTGAAATATATATTTTTGAACATTGTGGATATTTAAGCCCTCTTGTAATCACACACTGGTGGGGTGCAATTCAATGACTCCCATTTTGAGGAGCGTGCTTCTGTACAACAGGAGCACGTGCTGCTGCGATGATGACGTTGGTGCGGCAAAAGTTTTGTGCATTAGCAGCAAGCGCTTCTATGAAAGGACGAAGTCCTGCCACGACAACTATGCCCGTTCGGTAAGATTTGTGCATCGGCAACACGTGACCGCGTTAATCTCGGCCAAATGCCCCTCACAGCCGCCCATACTGCCGCAGAGAAGGCTTTCAAGTCGAAGAGGTTCTAAAGTTGAAAGCGTATTATAGTCGCTTTGGACCCGACCAGAGCATGAGCATGGTCAAGCATGTGGTTATGATGGTGTTTATTTAAATATCTTAGGTTGATGCAAAACTATGATAGCCTATAACGCTCTACATCTCCTCGACCGGATTTTCTAGCTAACTATGCTTTGAAAAGATGTTCCCTATCTGGTCTGGGTTTTTTGTTGATTTCTACACAAACACTGAGCGCTTTCGGATTTCACAAAATGATCAGTGTGTGGCCTTTGACCTGAAAAAAAAGTGGCATGCTTACATATGGTCGTCTTCTATCATCGCTCCTAGCACGAAATCTGAACTTTTGGAGGACTTCAAGAATGCACCGAAATGGGTTCGCGGAAACTCTTCGATAATATGAACTCCGTATTTTTTCAATCTCTAAAAAAAGTTCTAAGCTCTACTGTTTCACATTCACACAATGTCTTCACAGCATCAAACGTCTTCGTTAGGTTGAAAAATAAGTTCCTACGCTCTTTGTAAATACGACTTTTTTCTCGATCTTATGTGTTTTGTTCAAGATAGTACATAAAATAATTTAGCATAGAAGCATTCCTTCGTGTATGTACATAACGTTCTCTGTCGCTTGCGGTAGAACATTATCTCTTTCGAATCTCATATTCGAACCTAGTGTGTGGTTTCAGTACCAGCTATCACCTACTCACGTATATTAGTACCACATCGAAGCAACTTATCTGTCATAGTCACAGATACATTAAACTTCCGAGAAAGAAATGATGGCACCGAAACGGATTCGCGATAACGCATCAATTATGCAGTTTCCCCTTTACAAAGAGAATTTGAGGCTTCAAACTTCGTAGTCCAGCGCTGAAAAGAATCACCTACATATTATTACGCCATACTATTTTGCAAAAAAAAATCTATTTTTTCGAAAACCGAAAAAAATAACAAAAACATTTCGCTAGAAAAAATTGTCGACATTTCGCAAAATGAGTTTCTGTGAATAGAAAATAACTCGCACTGCATTCTATCAACCATACAATTTTTGGTGGATACGTAAGAATAAATGTCAGCGTATCACATTTTTCATAGCCATTCTAGTAAGGATCAGTAAAGGGCAGATCGATCGTAGCCAAATTCACAACAATTTCTCAATTCGAGGCTTTAAATTCCGTAGTTGATACAGGGTGATGTAGCAGGATTGAGCAGGTCGTTGCGCCAATTTCCGGCGGAGCTACGAACCCCTTCCCGTTGACCGAAAATTTTTAAAAAATTCTGAAATTTCTACGATCCCCTCCCGGGATAAAAATTCCATGAGCTTTTTAGAGTGACGAAAATTAGAGAAAATGCAAATGAGTGGTAAAATTAGGTCAAATCGTACTTTTTATCGTAATCGTATTCGTAGCCCCGCCACACCGATTTTATTTTTTTTTTCAATAAATTAAATAATTTTGGTTGGACACCCGTTACGCCGAGTCGCAACCCTGCTCAACCCTGTGATGTAGCGAGGATTTCTGTGTATTTTAACCAACGTCGCCTGAAAATTTCCTGATTTGGTGGATTTCTCGTGTCAAAATTAAAATGTGTGCCTCCGAAACCTTAAGCGTGCCTTGTTTCTGTATGATGCAGCTAGCTACCCATCTGTAGAGTACCCATCTCAGCAGGAGTTACGTAGCTAGACGTGGAAGAATAGAACCTTACATATCTGGTGTTAGACCTTTGAGCACTAACCTATGCCTCAGTTCACTGTCACTTGTGTGATGGAATCGTTCACCGAATTTCAGCAGTCTTTCAGTGCAAGCAATATCACGCTGCATTTCTGCGTTGAAAGAAGAGCTCATAGGATTGGCTCGATCGGCTTGCTCGAACATCTGAAGGTTTCCGATGATAAAAATTGGATGTCAATAGAAACCAAACTCGTCAAGGCGAAGGCTAGGGAGAGACCACCTTCACAGACATCATTCAAAAGAAAACAGTGGAGCTCACAGCCCCTACACGCGCAAAATTTCACGAATTTCTGGAACGGACTTGCAGACTTGTAGCGACGCAACTAAGAATATTACAATCAAAAACTTTTGGAGGAAAAGTTATTATGAAAGAGAAATCGACAAACAATTTCAGGGGCTGCCCTAATGGAATGCCGGGAATAACTATCCATCAGGAAACCAGAATGGAACGGAAATTCCATTTGACCTATCGTCACCAATTAAAACTAGATATGGACAACTGACATTAGCTTTCGGGTAAATGGGTGCTTCAAATATCGTACTTTCAGAACACAACGATTGAAGAAATCGAAAAACAACTTTTTAAAATTATCGAATAAATAATTTTTAAAATGTGGCCTTTCTAAGATGTCTGTATTTGTCATTCGTATGCCACTACCTGTGGGCAAAATCGAGCACAAAACAACGCAAAACAAATGTTCTACCGTAGTCCACCAAAAGGTGCACATCTATGTAGATATAAATGAGAAGCGGCCGGTTAGAGATCAATATCCATGAAACCCACTGCGGCACAACTGCTCTAGTTTGACCGGTGGCGAGTGCGCTGCTATTGAATTAATGCAGATTGATCTACAACACACCGCTTCGCACTGATATGTAAAGGTACAACTTTTAGTGGACTACACAACCAAAATTTGGAAAAAAACTATGTCAGGCACCTTGGCTAACGAACACGCTCTAAAATTCAGATCCAGGCCAATTTCTGAATGAATAAGTTCGAGAACAATCTACTGAGAAAAAATTCGAATGCGTGAATATAATCGAAATTTTCTTCTGACTTAGATTTGAATGAACGCTAAAGAAATTGATCCGAATATACGAGTAATAACACAAAAATTTTGATGATATGCTGGACAAATACACAAGTTTTCGGCAGCTCAATATCTGATACGGCGACCTGAAGCTGGTCAGATACTCGAAAAATAGATGAAATCTGTTGGCGATTCTTGAGACTTGCTGAATGAAAATGAAGACGGAGGAGTAAGCAGAGGGCAGAGAATTGCCGAATGAAAATGAAGGCGGAGGAGTAAGCAGAGGGCAGAGAAATGAGTAAAATTAATTTTGTCTCAAACTTCAGACAAATTGGTCTCAGAATTGTACATTAGTAAAGTTCAATAAAATCATATCCCGAGTAAAACAAATATTCGGAAACTGAATCAATTAATCTCCCCAAGAATAAAAAAAACTGAACGGCAGATAATCGATTTCCATACAAAGAGAATATTTGAATATTCGAATGGTTAAATATTCGATTCGATCCGAAGCAGGGATGAGAGCAATAACAATTAAGAATTTCGGAAATTAGAACAACATTTCGAATTTCGAAAGTCGGATTAGGATTTAAAATATCGGAAATCGAAACAAGTCGACAATTTCACCTGATCTTATAGGCATTTACGACACTGATGGATAAGGAAGTACTTCGGAGTGGAGTTCACTTGGTTCCCTCACGTATCTACATGTATGCAGCGAAGCGAGGAGAGAGACAAGAAGAGAAGAGTACGCGCGCACTTGGACGCTATGTAATGATTCAGTGGTCCATAACATTACGCCGAAAATTCTGGAATCTCTATTGATGCTCTGAAGGAGCGCGTACATCGACATGGAAGTCTTGTAGGAGTTGAGAAGCGGCATTCAGAACTTCATGAAAAAATAGGGTAAACATACTCGGAGAATCCGAGACGCGATACTTCTAACAGTCCTCTCACTATCGGCAGGTAGCGCAGATCGATATGCAAGCCACTTTTCGTATGAGGGCCTAAAATCCGCTCCCCATCCCAATTCGATCGAATTCTTACGTGGTGTTTCGGATCCTCCGTTCGTTTCGAAAGACTACCACGCGGTGTTTTCGAATTCCCGCCCCCTTCTAAAGGGTTTTGGGCTGAGCTTGCGATAATCCGCCCATGACTAGATACGTTTCACGCCCTTATCTAATGACGTTCAACACGCTGTTCCCGGAGCCCTCTTCTGAGGATGATTACCTGCTCCTACTTACCTAAGACTCACTACATAATTCCAACGATAGAGGTGCTCTTTCGCAACCCTCACAATTTCCTCGTTGGCACTGCGCTCCTTCTAAATCCCTTTGTTTTCTTACCCAACTATGCGCTTTAGCATCCACTAGCGAGACCTAGCGAAGTTTTCGCTCGAGAAAACTTTTACGTGCGCCAACTCCCTGAGGCAGATAACGGTGATGACTGACTTCCGCCTACCCGAAAGTTGCTCTCCTTATGGACTCTCCTGAGCAGAGCAGACTGCTGGACATTCACAGCAGGGAGTGGGGTATAAAAATGTGGCATCAAAAAAGCAAAACATAAGAAGCCAGCGGTAGATCGTCGGTTGCTACCGGCATCACATTTACGGCCTTTTCCATCCATCCTCCCTCTATATCGCAACCCACTGCCCTTCCTTCCGATTTTTAAAGCTCCCTAGCGAATATTTTCGCATTACTATCTCTTTCATGATAAAAGACATGTTATTTCCCTAACTGACCAACACCATGCTCCTGTTCACAATAAATGAAAGATGTACATACGTGGATGATTATCCTTTGAAAAGCAGATTTCGATAAGCTCAGAATTTCAGCGTATATGAACTAATTTATTATGGAAGTTACTAAATCGAAATGACTGAGCGGTTGTAATGTGTGGCGAACAGAGAAGGTGCGGATATGGAACTGCTACTTTTTCCTCAGATTGACAAGGAAATGTCTCCGGAGTTCTGCGCCCTTCTCAAAACGCGTCGCACGCTTCTCAAGATACACATTTTCCTATCTGTTTTTTTCGCTAGAAAATATGAAGAATTAGTATGAGAAAAATACAAAGTTTCGTTTTTTTCTTAAATTCTACTTTCTTAGTGACATCCTGCACACTCAAATTGCAGTCCTGCAAACTTTCTATGGCCTCCTGCACTCTCCCACTGGGGCCTGTACACTTACTATGACGAGCTGCACACTCCCATTGGGGGGCCTGCACACCCCTATTGGGGTCCCGCACACTTTCTACGACGTCCAGCACACTCCCACTGGGGTCCTGCGCACTTTATATGACGTCCTGAACACTCCCATTGTGGTCCTGCACATTTTCTGTGACGTTCTGCCCAGTCCCATTCTCTTTCTATGACGTCCTGCGCACTCCCATTTGGGCCTGCACACTTTATATGACGTCCTCCACCCTTCCATGGGGGTCCTGCACACTTTACATGACGGACCCTGCACACTCACCGGGCGGTCCAAGCATTCTCAATGACGTTCTGCACACTACCATAGGGGTTCTGTGCACTTTATATGACGTCCTGCACCCTCCCATTGGAGTCCTGCACGCTTTATATGACGTCCTGCACACTCCCACTGGAGTCCTGCACACTTTATATGACGTCCTGCACACTCCCATTGGGGTCCTACACATTTTCTATGACGTCCTGCACACTCCCATTGGGGTCCTGCACATTCTCAATGACGTTCTGCACACTACCATAGGGGTTCTGTGCACTTTATATGACGTCCTGCACCCTCCCATTGGAGTCCTGCACGCTTTATATGACGTCCTGCACACTCCCACTGGAGTCCTGCACACTTTTATATGACGTCCTGCACACTCCCATTGGGGTCCTACACATTTTCTATGACGCCCTGCACCCTCCCATTGGGGTCCTGCACATTCCCAATGACGTTCTGCCCACTACCATAGGGGTTCTGTGCCCTTTATATGACGTCCTGCACCCCCCCATTGGAATCCTGCACGCTTTATATGACGTCCTGCACACTTCCACTGGAGTCCTGCACACTTTATATGACGTCCTGCACACTCCATTGGGGTCCTACACATTTTCTATGACGTCCTGCACACTCCCATTGGGGTCCTGCACATTCTCAATGACGTTCTGCACACTACCATAGGGGTTCTGTGCACTTTATATGACGTCCTGCACTTCTGCACACTTTCTATGACGTCCTGCACACTCCCACTGGAGACCTGCACACTTTATATGACGTCCTGCACACTGTCTATAACGTCCTGCACACTCCTCAAATCCTAGCGATTCTATACAGCGTCCCGTACACTATTTCAGAATACTTGTCGCTACGATTAGAGCGTAGCCCCTCTAGCGCTAGATGGCTCATGAAGGTTTTCATGATCCACTGCCAAATGAACGCCCCACGAACAAACTTGGTTGCCCCGAGGCGCGCAAGAGGTTTTTCACGCTGATTTTTTGGTAATCGATATATGTCCTCCCCACCCAAATGTTGGTACCATTTCATCCCAGTTTTGATCGGCCATTGCTGAGATCCTCGGGACACACATACACACACACACATACACACATCGGGATATAACTGCTTTAAGTATAAGGATAATGTGTAGATTTATGATATTTCCTTGCATTCAAATACATCATACTTCTATCTTTGAAATTCTCACATTATTCGAATACCTAGGGTACCCGAGTATTCCGATTAAAAACATACATAAATGTAGGCTCTATCATTTAAGAAATTTGAAATTCCATTTACGCACACCCCTGCTACACACCGAGGGAGGAGTTGTCTCGCCAACTCCTCCCTCGGTGTGCTTTTGTGGCTTTAATTCCACTCTGTGCAACTTTGATTGCATTGGGTGACATGACGTGTCGAACTGCAAAAACGGGACAACTCCTCCCTCTGCATGTAAAGAGCTCCTATCCTACCACCTATGGGATTGACCAATACTTGCATTTTTTCTACATACAAAGAAGAGTAGGACAACGGCACTTGATTCCCAATATGAGCTGAAAATATAAAATTACGAAAAACCGGGTGCGAAACTAGCAAAACATGCGCGGAAATGCGGTTTTCGAAAGGCTCAAAAATTTTATAATTTATTGATCAGCTGGTCCTGTATCGGTAGAGGTTTTCGAAAAACTTTAAACGGCTTCAAGAACCAAGTACGCGGAAAGCCAAAAACGTAAAAACCCGCGGGTTGCGGAACGCAAAACGCGAAATTCCGCTCATACCTGATTCCCATCATGGATGCGCGGAGAAACATATTTCATGGAAACAGAAAACCTGAGCTAACAGAAAACAGAAATGAAGTTTCGATAAATTATAGAGATCATAATTCAGAAGATGTTAGGAACATTGTTTCTCCTGACAAAAGTTTGAATGGTGCCGCTGTAATTATTGCATTGCGACATTCCAATGGAGGTGTAGCGCACAAGAACATAGGTGCATACTTGTGGTGCGACATTGTGTTTGTCATCTATATCTGACCAAAATCGATACAGCTTATATGCAATGCCGCTGTCACGCGTTGCGGAAAGTATGCCCCAGGTCTCAGAGAGGCACAGCGATATAGGAAAGCGCATCGGGCAACCGGTAGGATGTCGCAAAACAAGAATGACGGCGGCGCAATCCAAACCAAGAAGTGTCCGGAAGCTCCATGAACCAGTCCATAAAAATTACTTGTCATGGGAGTTTGAAGAGAGAGAAAAAGGCAGCCCTTCTTAGAAAAACGCTAGATTCAATTTCCGTTCCGCGAAATTACATTACACTGAAAAGGGTGAACACAGGTTGAAAAAAGGTGAATGTGGTCACGAAGATATTTTTTCGCCTTCCGCTTCATTTTGCCAATTTTCTCAGAGAACTGAAAAAATGCTCAAAAATCGCCAAAAACAGAAAATTTCGCACATTCCTAGGTTCCGTCCATAGACGTTATTCGTTCTGCTCAACGCCAGCGCAGCACGCACGTGAAACGCGGGAGTGGCGTTAGAGTATGAATACCTTCTACGCGCGTGCCGCTCTTGCGGAGACTATGAATACTCCAGCGGCGGAGCCATGGCGGAGCGGAAAAAGTGGGCCTGGGCCTCAATTTTTCGAAACAAGCAAATTCTGTACACGCGTTCACCACCACGATTTCAGAAAATAGTAATGGAATGAATTATCGTGAAACGGAATGAAATCGATGATGGATTAATAATGAAGATGAGGAAAAAGTCGATACGGCCGTTGCCGCTATCGCAGAGCGCGCGTGCCGCGCTGGAGTGCCGTCAGGCAGTCATACTTAAATGCCACGCCCGCGTAAGCCTCGTTGGCGTTGAGGAGTATGAATAGCGCCATAGCAGACGAAAAGAGGCAAGCGTCAAGTCGTGGCTCAAACGCTGGCGCATGGCGCTCGACGGCTGGCGCATGCAACGTGCCCGGAGGACGGCACGGGGTTAACGATGGTATTGATAAAATTAGCGACAGTCGCTATTCCGCTATGCCTCAGTGGTCGCTGGGGAGTGAGCTCAATAACAATGATGGAACCCCAGCGTCTTTTGACGCTACGACGTCTGCTATAGACGGCCGATTTGAGTCTTGCCGCTGAAAAAAGCGGCGAAGGAGGGAGCGGTGGGGAGTGCCGCGCCGCACCAAATCTCTCGCCGCCGCCGCTCTTCAAATGCTATGAACGGGCCGCCGCAATGTGGAGCGGCGACGCGCTTTTGCGTGCTACGTCCAGGGTCATGACTCTGACATATTACAATACCCACCCTAATTCTTGTAAAAAAGACGCGGAAGCGCGTCTTTTTCGTCTTTTCGTCATAACTTATTTGTTAGCGGACTAAAGTGTATAGAAAGTTATATCAGTCGACTCAAGACGTCGAGACGAACACAACGATCTAATTTTCAATGTTCGAGTGATAAATTTGTCATCCTTCATTTGCCGAAGTACCTAAGGCGAGCGGGGGACGCCCGCTTGTATCGCCGCAGCTTGACCACGTCGCGACGCGGCGTCGCACGGCCAGGTCGCGGACGAGTTACCCTCCGCGATACTGGATTTGAATCTTAAAGGACGCGCAGACCCTGTTTACTGCAATATTCTTCTTAACACGCTATTCTGAGTGATATTCACTGTTCTTGGTCTACATTTCTTTACTGATATTCACTATTATTCTAGTCTTCGTCTACGTTTCTAACTGATATTCACTATTATTCTAGTCTTCGTCTACGTTTCCGTCAAGCTGTACTTTTCCTAGACATTTTGCGATTAAATTCCCGTTCTCTGAAACGTGTATTTTATCGCAGAAAGTTAGAAAAAGGCTAGTACTCCTTTTCACCTTTAGGTTTAGCAGAAATTTAGAAACTAGCTAGAGTTCGTAATAGGTTTCTTGAATTTTCGAAATAGAATTAAATGGAACATTGGTTAAACAAGGAACGTAGCTCTATTTTAGTGTTCGTGATTGAGGGAGGGGTGTTCAAAATTTTAGAGTAAAGATATGGCCAAAACAAACGTAAAACTTTGTTTATTTACACATGAAAATGTCCTTTTTCTATATGAAAACAATCTAATTTTAGTAGCCGGGCATTGGTTTCATATTGATTATTATCCATGAGAAGAAAACCACATGTTTCGACTGAAACGTTCTGGTTGTAGTTGGTGATTTTTTGTCTTTTTATTCATATTTCTTTAAGACATTGCTACCTCATTGTATTCGTCATTGCTAATCCTAACCTAGAAATATTATTAAAAATTTCACTTTAAGTTTTTATTTGTCTCAAAGAAGGATTAAATAAAAATGTAGGTTTTTTCCGTAAACAGTGAACAATATTCAGTTCTCGGAAGAGAAATATGAACACAGGCTCAATACGGATGTTTTATGAGTGATTAGTTTGTAACAGTTTACCGGAAAAGGGACCGTAAAAATTTTTAGAGCTTAGCTAATTAAATTTTGAAAAAGAAAAAAAAAAGAAAAACCACAGTCGGGCAATTAAAAATAGGAAAAGTTAGTTGTACTACCGTCGTTTTGAAAAACATTTTTGAACTCATTTATACTTCCTTTTTTCATTTGCATTTTTTCTGTGGCTTTTTGACTTTGACCGACGATTCGAGACTCCTTTCACCCTTCGATTTTTAAATTCTTTTCAACGATGTTTTATTCAAGTTTTATTTGATTAGGAACCTCCTCCATCAATTCGAACAATGGCTTTCGAAATTTCCGAATAAAGTGATACTTATTCGAACTCATAGGTTCAAATTTTTCCTCTGCGTGAATGCAATCAAGAAACTGATCTATATCCGACTCGAATAAACGCTCAGGTAATTATTTAATTTCATTCTCTGATTTGAAAAACTACTCGTAATTTCAAATATTGCCGAAAGATGCCCGAAAACGATTGAGCTATGTATTTCTTTTGCGATGGAATATTTGGATCACTGGAATTTAACTGAATGTTTTAGTTTTTTTCGCATTAAAGAACTAGCTGTGAAAATCAAATTTCAGGCAATCAGACGCGTCATTTCTCTGCTGTTGTTGTCGTAATGCACTAGCGTGGGTTAACGTGCTCTAGTCGATACCATACTGGGTACTGTAGATTTCGTACCGCTGCGCCCTTCCACCGCGCGCGCCGCACCCTTCTCCGCGCGCAACGCCCCGCCGCGTTGCGACGATACAACCGGACCCCACCCAAGGCGAGCCATAAACGGGCGAGTCTCAGCTAATTGCGCTGAGTTATTAGCGAGCAGTGTACTGTATGGCGCCGTTTACGCACCAAAGCCAAGCCTGATATATATCGGAATCTTACAAGCATTCAAATAGAACCATCTCTAACTCAAAACGATTCTATAGAAACACCATTTAGAGTACTTTAAAGCAATGGAGTACTCGCCCTAATTTTCTCAGAGAAGTCACGAAAGTCGTATCTTTCGCGACTTCTAATTGATTTCAGTTTTTGGAGAATCTGAATCCGTTTTAAATTCTAAGGAATCTGAATTCGATTCAAGTTTATTTCTGATATTGAAATCTAGAGCATTTTCCAAATACCGGAAATTTCAAATTTGTTTCAATTTTTTAAAATGTATAATTTATTGAAAACCTTAACTCATTATGGAATTCTCTAAAGTATGAAATAACGGAAAATTCTGAATCATTTCAATCAGAAAAAATCTGAATTTAATCCAAATTGTAAATAATCTGAAATCATTTCAAATTTTTTTGATATTCAACACCCGAATTTTTCAAGTTTTAGAAATTCGGAATTTATTTCAAGCTTTGAATTTTGGAATTGTCGTTCCTGGGAGTTTCTAATTTATTCCAATTCTTGAATAATATGAATTTAGTTCAGATGATGAAAAATTTGAATTTCACTCAAGTTGATTTCTGATTTTTGAATACCAAATTCATATGTTATAAAAGAAATCGTAAGTTACTCCAAGTTTTAATTTTTCTTATTTCATTTCAATCTTCGGAAAATCTAAACCTAGTTCAATTTTTGAAATTTTTATCTGACTCGAGGTTTTGAGTTTTACTCAAATTTTGGACTCATTAATATTTTGAAAGTTGAGGCTTTGCTGAGAATTTCAAGTATTTACATTTCTTATTAAAATCAGGCATTCTGACGCAACACAGAGCCCGATTGACATGAACTGCAGACAGGAGTGTCTAGAGATCCGATAAAGGCCAATTAGAGGTTTCCTGAGGGGCCTACTTCACACCTAGAAAGCCACCCCCATCAAGTATTAATTTGAATGCAGGTCAGTGTAGGAGTAACGACGGAGTGCCTCATTCACTAGAGCTAGCATTTAGCTTGGTCCGAACTGCTCGTTCTATACTCCCCGAAGTGTTGGTTACTATCACAACAATACGCATTCTCCCATGGAATTGCTTCTGAGCAATGCTTCTCCCAGATGCACTGATTTCCCATTTCATTAGAGTTTCCATGTTTCCATGTATCTATGAAACCTTTTCCTGATCAGCAATATTATATGTTCCCTTTCACAAAGGACAATCAAAATGCAGGGTGGGTGTTTCATTTCTGTTTTTCTATCTCAATTTTATGAAAGCGGAGATTTATGATGTTGATGCTTTTTGTGAAAAAAAAACAAGAAAACTCGAGTTCAAATTTGTTTCAATTTTTTAACAAAGCTAATTTATCTCAGTTTTACCATGATTTCAATTTTGGGAAAATTTAAATATAGTTCGAGTAAGCTTCTCATTTATTTCATTTTAAGGAAAATGTTTATTTATTCAAATTTGAGAATTATTAATTTGATTACAATTTTCGAATTTCAATGAAATTTCGAACCTAGTTCAAATTTCGATAATTGAAGCTTTGTCGATAAGCCTCAGTATTGGCCTTCTCTTTCCGAATCGAGGATTTTAACACAGTACAGGAATTCGGCCCACCACGCCTAGCGTCCAATCCTGGGCCCCTCAAATGTGGTGGAATTAGTGGCCGCGCTACTCCTCAGCTGGTGGGGGGGGGGTAGACAACAGGCACTCTGCTGCGGCGGAGCCAGAGAGGCGGGCCCGACTCCGCCCCTCAACGCGGACGAGATACCCTCCAGAGCGCCTCTTTCACGAGTGTTTCGGTTTGGTTACTTCCTCACTGTATTGCTGCGCTATTCGTCTGTATTCCACTGAATCGTGAGCTACTATGCTGCTGATAAACATTTCTATTCAACCCCAATGACAACCCTTTCGATAAATGCTGATCCCAAAAGCATTGGTTTGCTAACTCATGAGAGATTTCTTGTTTCTATGTCAACATGAAACCTTTCTTGACCAGCAATACGATGCTATCAATGCGTCAACCCCATTTCCACTACGAACTACTGGATTTAAATATGGGTCTAGCTTTCAATTATTTTTTTGAATTGTTCATTTCTTAAAAGAATGTGTTGAAGCCTTGGGTAACTCATGCAAGGTGGTCGAGCTCAAATTTTGTAAAATGTAATTGCAACCTATTATTCATTGTGGAGCAATTTGATTAGCGAAATTTCAAAGTTGGGTTGAACCCTAATTTCAAGGAGTGAAAAAAAATTAAGAATTTGTTTTAAGGAAAGAGCAAATTCTTAACTAATTTTTCTGAAGAACCAGAGATTTATGTGAAAACTTTATCAAGGTTTTGAACGAAGTTAGAAAACGGTGATGAGATTTCAACTTTACTGTTCAACAAAATTGTCGCATTATCAGATAGAATTTTTTAAACATTAAATAGCATGTTTTCTACACTTTTTGAAGCCAAAAATGCATTAAAAAACAAACACCACTTCAGCAATGTGAATCTCGAATTTTTGTGCCGTCGCTGGTATTTTTCATGTTTTTTATTCATTGATGTCCATTTTAATTTTTCAAATGATTGAATTTTCCTTCAGCAACAAAAAATCTCGTTACCTTCTATGACTGATTTCTGTCATTCGCTGAAAGTGAAATAACGTCTTTCTTCTTACAATCAAACATAGTCCAAGCCTAGGGATTCAAACTAATAAATCCTCATTGACATCAGCCAATACCTATCTCTCACTCCTCCGACTCTGAGAGAATCTTTCGCGCTAGTACCGTGATGCTCCCGTGATCCGCGATAGTACCGTGTTCGTCTCCCCATAGTCCCGCGATTCGCGTTCGTTCCGCGATAGTTACCCAATTGACTCATCCGTTGGCATTCTCGTTCTCGTACCGTGATGGTACCGCTATCGTCGAGAGGTTTACCGCGCTAAAAGCGTGCTGCACCCGCGAACCGCGATGGTTCCGTGATCGTTTCCCCCCGGTTCCACGTTGTCATGATGTGCAGATTTGTAAAGCAGCACAGAATACGGCAAGGGCAATACCTTATAGCTTCATGCTGAGCTGATAGGCAACACTCGCTCGGGTGAAACATCGAGAGGGCATGAATGCGGTACGATCAGGGGTGGAGGGTGACAGGATCTCGCGACCGTCCCGCGATAGTTCCGGGCTCGGTTCATAGCGGTTCCGCGATGTAACAACCCGAATACATCAATTTATAGACACGATTTGCCCTCAGGTTGAAGCTGGTAGAATCTCACGATCGTTCCGTGATAGGCCCAGGCACGATTCCTCACGGTTCCGCTATAGAGCATCGATGAACGAGCGCGGTACGCTCTCGGTTTGAGACTGACAGATTTTCGCGACTGTTCTGCGATAGCCCCATGCTAGTATACTCTCGGCCCCTACCAGAAACCAAGGGGATTCTATCCGTGAACGATCGCGGGGGATTCTCTCAGAGGACCTGCCGTTCGCACGGCCATTAGGAAATGCCACTGGGACATGTTTACGATCCTGGGTCGCTTGTCTTCAGATCTGTTATGTCCACTGGCTATGCAGGATCACGAGCGGTCTAATGGAGGCGATATCGACCCATATGTGCCAAAATTATTAGATTGAATGGTGAAGGCTGAGAATATTTACGGAATTAAAATAGGCATAATTGAAAGTAGTGTAAATAAGAATAAAAATTGTTAATAAATATCGAAACTTTCTCCTTCTCCTCCCTTTTCAAGCGTTCGTCTCGTTTAAGAATAATTTTTTATAGTGAAAATAAATATAAAATGCATTTAAAAATGAAATAAGGTAGAAACAAATTTCAAGAAATAAAAAAAATCATTTTATTTTGCCTGAAAATCAGATGCGCTTTTCATGATCGCGAAAATTCATAAAAAAGGGAGTAGACGTCAAATTTAGAACGAACTCCTCTCTCTGATTTCATGTGACTGTTCACCTACGCTTTTTCTTGAAAAAATCCGTTCATAAATCACAGACAGTTTTCATATTACAATAGCAACTTTATCAGACAGGCTAGGAATTGATCTGGTCAAGCAGAAGTTTCAAAAATAGGTCCGAGTTCTTATTTTGATCACTACCACTCTCTAAATTCCTTCATACAAATTATATGAAAGGTCTTCAGAAAAGTTACTGCCAAATAAAACTAACACAGAATTAATTTTTGAAAACTCGTCCAACTTTTTTTCTATTGGTGACTAAAAATGCTAACGAGGAATCAGTAAACACTCGAATAATTTAGGAAATTCGTGGAAAATATTTCACCAGCATAAGGCATATCTATGGTTTTTTCAACAATTAATTTACTTGGGAATGAAAATTCGTCAAGAGGCTTCAAAAATCTTTTCGTAGGGGCAGGATAATTGGAATAGATAAAGTCAAATGTGAATCAAGGAATGGAAGAAACAAATAACACTTGACTGTTTTGAAAAAAAAATTTCCAGGGCCGCGTATTGGAAAGTGAAGTGATTTAAACGTAAGCAACATTTAGAGTTACTGCAATACGCGAATAGAGATCTTATCATGATTCATTAAACATTTATATCTTTTAAATAAAAAGCGAGAAGGAAATCCGAGAAAAGGACTCACCTTTTTCATAAAATTACTTTTGCGGAGAAAAAAGGAAACGTATAGCATCATATTGCAGGTCAAGAAAAGTTTCATGTTAACAATGAAACATGAAAGCTCTCATGAGTTAGCAAATCAATGCATTTGGGATCAACGTTTAACGGG
Organism: Aplectana chamaeleonis; assembly: GCA_029168955.1. NCBI lineage: Eukaryota > Metazoa > Nematoda > Chromadorea > Rhabditida > Cosmocercidae > Aplectana > Aplectana chamaeleonis. The sequence goes on along the minus strand of JAPDOI010001043.1, from coordinate 137,661 downwards.
AGCATTGCTATGGGGGTACAATACAACTCTCTATCAGCATCTAGTACCTTGCAGTTCAGTGGAATACAGGTGAATGGTGTAGAAATACATTGAGGACGCAATCAAATCGAAGCACTCGTGAAACAGGCACTCTGAAGGCAATCTCGTCCGCGCCGAGGGGCGGAGTCGACCCGCCCTACTGGACACGCCCACCCGAGAGTGCCTCTTCGGGCGCTCCCCTCAGCTGGGCCATCTCGCCACCCACAGCACCAATCGATCGCCACAGAGACCAACCAATGACGAGGATCAAGTGATCACGTCCAATATGAATTCTTCATATTGGTTATACATAGAAAAGAGTTTGAACTGGGTATTAGAAGATTCTGAATTTTATTCATTTTTTTTCTGACTTTAAAAATCCTTTTTTCATATTTTAAATCTTCATCTTTTTTTTCGAATTTTTCAACATTTTTTCCCGAAAACTCGACTTTCAGATAGGAATTCCGCGAGAATCAGCTGCTTTTTGATAAAAACTCTGAAAATTCTGTCGTTCTCCAAAATTTCAAAAAAAATGAATGAAAATTTTGAAAATTATCCACGAAATTGCATAGAGCTTCAGACGCGTCAGTTTCATTTAACTCGGACCAGAAAAACATTCTTCATCAATTTTTTTCAAAATCTTCTACATTTTTTTGCTCCCGAAAACACTCAACAGTCAGATGGGAATTCCACGAGAATCAGCTGTTTCTCATAAAAACCCTGAAAATGCGCTGTTGCAAGTGTTTTTTTATTTTCTTGCTCCGAAAAAGTCATACATGACTTCCCGTAAACTTAAAATAAGAAAAAAAGTTGTAGTGGTCTCTTCATTTTTTTAAAGAAATTCCAAGAGTTTGGATGGAATGATTTTTTTGCAGTCCCTTACCTTAGCATTGTAGTTAGGTCGGTCTCTGTGGCAATCGATTGGTGTTGCGGGTGGAGAGGTGGCCCAGCTGAGGAGTAGCGCGGCCACCAATTCTACCACATTTGAGGGGCCCAGGATCTGACGCTAGGCGTGGTGGGCCGAATTCCTGTACTGTGTTAAAATCCTCGATTCGGAAAGAGAAGGCCAATACTGAGGCTTATCAACGAAGCCTCAATTATCAAAATTTGAACTAGGTTTGGAATTTCATTGAAATTCGAAAATTGTAATCAAACTAATAATTCCCAAATTTGAATTAAGTTTTCGTGTAAAATGAAATAAAGTGAAAGTTTTCATAAATTAGAATAAAAGAAAAAAACAAAAATCAAACCATTTTAGTCAAATTGAAATTTGAAATTAAAAAAAAGTTATTAAAGTCAGAAAAAAAATGAATAAAATTCAGAATCTTCTAATACTCAGTTCAAACTCTTTTCTATGTATAACCAATATGAAGAATTCATATTGGACGTGATCACTTGATCCTCGCCATTGGTTGGTCTCTGTGGCGATCGGTTGGTGCTGTGGGTGGCGAGATGGCCCAGCTGAGGAGTAGCGCGGCCACTAATTCCACCACATTTGAGGGGCCCAGGATTGGACGCTAGGCGTGGTGGGCCGAATTCCTGTACTGTGTTAAAATCCTCGATTCGGAAAGAGAAGGCCAATACTGAGGCTTATCGACAAAGCCTCAATTATCGAAATTTGAACTAGGTTTGAAATTTCATTGAAATTCGAAAATTGTAATCAAATTAATAATTCTCAAATTTGAATAAATAAACATTTTCCTTAAAATGAAATAAATTAGAAGCTTACTCGAACTATATTTAAATTTTCCGAAAATTGAAATCATAGTAAAAACTGAGATAAATTAGCTTTGTTAAAAAATTGAAACAAATTCGAACTCGAGTTTTCTTGATTTTTTTTTCACAAAAAGCATCAACATCATAAATCTCCGCTTTCATAAAATTGAGATAGAAAGACAGAAATGATACACCCACCCTGCATTTTGATCGTCCTTTGTAAAAGGGAACATATAATATTGCTGATCAGGAAAAGGTTTCATAGATACATGGAAACATGAAAACTCTAATGAAATGGGAAATCAGTGCATCTGGGAGAAGCATTGCTCAGAAGCAATTCCATGGGGAGAATGCGTATTGTTGTGATAGTAACCAACACTTCGGGAGTATAGAACGAGCAGTTCGGACCAAGCTAAATGCTAGCTCTAGTGAATGAGGCACTCCGTCGTTACTCCTACACTGACCTGCATTCAAACTCAATACTTGATGGGGGTGGCTTTCTAGGTGTGAAGTAGGCCCCTCAGGAAACCTCTAATTGGCCTTATCGGACTTCTCTAGACACTCCCTGTCTGCAGTTCATGTCAATCGGGCTCTGTGTTGCGTCAGAATGCCTGATTTTAATAAGAAATATAAATACTTGAAATTCTCAGCAAAGCCTCAACTTTCAAAATATTAATGAGTCCAAAATTTGAGTAAACTCAAAACTTCGAGTCAGATAAAAAATTTCAAAAATTGAACTAGGTTTAGATTTTCCGAAGATTGAAATGAAATAAGAAAATTAAAACTTGCAATAACTTAAGATTTCTTCTATAACATATGAATTTGGTATTCAAAAATCAGAAATCAACTTGAGTGAAATTCAAATTTTTCATCATCTGAATTTAAATTCGTATTATTCAAGAATTGGAATAAATTAGAAACTCTCAGAAACAACAATTGGAAAATTCAAAGCTTAAAATAAATTCCGAATTTCTAAAACATGAAAAAAATCCGGGTTATATCGAACCAATTGATTGTGCTATTTGAAATGGTAAATTTGGAGTTTTACTCAAGTTCAAAGGTTGAATCCTGCACAGTTTTATCAAAGAAGGGTTATCTCTACTTTTCACGAGGAACAATGGATTAGCACAGCTAGTTTGAAACGAGAAGATTCTCTCATGAAAATATAGTGCATCCCATGATTGAGGTTCACCCCCCATCCCTTTTCTGGTATTCAGGGTTAGAATTGAATCAATCTAAAATTTAACCGTGCGTATTCGCTATTATCTATAGCCTAGGTAGCTCATTTTGAGCCCGCTCGAAGCAAGGCTTATCGGGCTTATCATGTCGAAATCTCCTTATCACTGTTGTATTTTACCATGACCGATCGCTTCGCTGCTTACTCCGCCCGGACTCATCCGAGCTACCTTGACTTTAACTTGAAAACCTTACCTAATCAAAATTTTGTGCCCAAATAACTAAGAACAACATAATCTTTTTCAAAAAACTTTTTCATTCGAAGTACTGTGGTTAACTGACACTTGAGCCGATTACAAAATCTTGAAATCTTGTCAAAAATTGAGCTTCTCCGTCAAAATTACGTTTCTCAAACTCAGAAACCTATGGCAACAAATAACCTTGTGGTAGTAACCACAGTAAAACATAAATTCGAATCATATTCCACAGTTCCCAAACTCTCGAAAGCCGTGCACTTGAGAGTTTTGAATTTTTAAAAAGTCTGCGCTTAGAAATTGCACTCTAAATTTAGACGTGCCCTTTTCCGATATTCACCATAAAACGTGTTTTTAATAGCTCACCCTATCGGAAAGGCACAAACGCAATCATAGGGATCAGAAAAGCTTGGACATTTTAGAAAACAATCCTTCTTAAAATCGAATCGAAAACAACAATTTCGAAAGAATGTCAGGGGAATGATGATCATACAGGCTATAAAACGGCAAAATTCACTTGGTTCCTACGCGTGCTGGTATGGAGCGGAGGTTAAAGACAGTGAGAGAGCGTAGGGCAGACGGAGGCCGAGTGATGTGAATTTCGACGTTTTATAAAGGGTACATGTCAAGCACTTTAATGCACTTCACATTTGAAAAGAGCCTCATAAACCTATGCATGATATTCTTGATGTTTCATAGTGGAAAGCGGGCTCGACCGTCTGCTCTCGCCGCGCCATCTCGCCACACCGCTCGGGATTGCAAACCGGCGCCGTTTGGCCATGCGGCAGCCGCAGAAGGCGGCCGCTTCCATATTCTGCCCTGGAAGACTCAAGGGTCGTTTATACTTCCGCTGCCAAGCAGCGCGGCAAAGTGCATTCCCATGGCAATCGGTATACTTCAGCCACAGCGGGTCGCCAGCGACGGACACGGTGACAAAGTCGTCGTCGCCGCATTGAACTCCAGGCGCTTTTGCACACTGAAATTTCCACACACGCGCATCTGCACAACAAACAGAAAATCGATTATGGTCATGCCATCACAGTCTATGTGGGATTCGGTAACATATTATCACCATTTTAGTCGTTTAATGCTGAATAGTGTAGAGAACAGTGTGGATTAGTGCAGACAAAGTGCATATGTAGAGTTTTGTTCAATTGCAGACGACCTCAAAATTTACCGTGTTGCAGATAGCCAAGCAGATAACAGCGCGATTCAAGCAGCGATAAATTCTATCACTAAATGGTCTCAAGAGTGGAAGTTGGCTTTGTCTAAAGAGAAAATTAAAGTTTTGCACATAGGGACTCGAAATAGGAACCATGCGTGCAATATTCAAGGTACCTCAATTGCATTAGCGGAAGAAGTAAGAGATCTCGGATTTCTGCGTACCAAAAATCTCAGTTTCGACAAACACTGTGACAACATCTCTACGAAAGCAAGTAGAATGGTCAACAACCTTTTCAGAGCTCTTTCAACGCAAAATACCAGTGTTTTGATTGATGCGTATAAGTGCTATGTAAGGCCTATAATGGAATATGGTACACCAGTGTTTAGCCCATACAAGCGGAAAAGCAAAGAAAAGTTAGAAAGAGTTGAAAATGGTTTTACAAGAAAATTGATGATAAGATCGCTCGGGTTTCTTTATGAGCAAATACCTCCGAGTGAACAAGGAAATGAAAACTTTGGGTTGCGAAGCCTTTCGATGAGAAGGAAAATGTCTGATCTTCTTTTGCTTCATGAAATTCTCCACGGCCAGTGTGGTCTCCGATCTGCGAACCTCTTCACAGAGAGGGCTTCAGTCACTAGAGGGGGTACATTCAAGCTACAACTGAAAAGAGCCAGGCTAGACTGTAGGCGTTACTTCTTTATTAATAGAACAGTGCCATTGTTTGAAAAACTCTGCAGAAGATCCGCAATTCCTTTTAGCCGCAACTTATTCAAAAAGCTCATTCTTAGTAGTTTCACATCGTGATGCTTGCCTATACTGTTCTCACTGTCCATTTCAACTTCTCGTGTTTATGTGATTCCATTTGTTATTAGCTGGTTTCAATTGAGCTTCTCTTATTCCTTTCACATTAGTTAATCTTATGTAATCAACATATAACGAAATGGTGAAATTGGGGAAGCGGAAAATCTAGAAGTAGTCATAAAAAAGGCAAAATACGTCGGCTTGGGATATAATCCGTGCATCCGACAGCCTAGACAAATGTATAAATAAAAGGACGATCTATAAGTAATTGAATGGGATAATGACAGCACATAAACCGCTAATTGAAACCCTAAAAAACTCTGTCTTTTTATGTCACTATGCTGTCACTGATATGCCAAAAATCACATAAAACAGCGTGAAATATATGAATCTGTGGAGTCCAGGAGCGCCAGCGACAGCCAGTCGCTGTGCGCAGCACAGCGACGCGTCGTCGCTGCGGCGACGGAGTATACCAGGGTTACGTCACTGATAACTATAAGGGGTCGTTTACACTTCTGCCGCCGAGCGGCGCGGCGAAGTGCAATCCTACAGTATCGATCGTGCCGCGTCGCGTGATCAATATTACAGAAATGCACTGTGACGCGCCGCTCGGCGGCGGGAGTATAAACGACCCCTAACACCCCTCAGCGACGTGTTCCCGCGACGGGCGCACGCAAACTGATCCTGTGGCCTATCCTGCCATAGCGCCGGCGCTGGTCCCGACAAGATGAGTGATAGTTGTTGAAATCTGTCGCTGTAGCGACAGGGAGGTATACCAATGGCCTATGATATCGACCGTGCGGCGCCGCGTGATCGATACGACTGCACTGCATGCTGCCGCGCCTTTGTGCGGTGAGACTCTATTCGAAGCCTTACGCCCATGTCCTCAGATTTACAATACCATAAACATACGAGTAAAGCAATATCTCACATATGCGAATTTTCAGTGACACGTTGAACTGAGCCACTAAATGGAATTTCTACAAACAATCATGTATTCTACTAATAGAACAACAAAGAATCGCAAATGACACAAAATGCAGCAGTAATGTAAGATAACGAAATTTCATGACATTGGAGTGATAATGATTATACAAACGAACCAGGAAAGAAAACGGAAAAAAGGTCTAGTCCGACCCAATGAGACCGCTAACCACGCCGTCAGAGCGAGCGTTTAGCGGCTGTGGCGTAGGCATTTTTCGGACCTGTCAATCAAACGGCAGAAATATTTGACAAATATTAAATAAAATCCCAGTCAGCTGTTGGCAGCCGTGCGAAGGCTGGCCCTAAAAATGGCCGCGCGACACGCACGCCGACCGCATTGGCGAACAACCTCATTCGGGCAGACCTTGTGGGTTTGCTGGCTTGTGAAATAGAAAATGCAGAGTAAAAAATGATTTGGGAGACAAATCCAAAGGAATAATGCTTCGATTGAAACGAAAAGAAAGCACACTCACCTTCATTAAGTAGATCTTTTGGAAACAGAAAAACCACTACTTGTGAGTTTACTGCCGTTATCGGGGCGAAATCCTCGTACGCTCTTGCGGAAAACTGCTGCTGCATCACGAAACGCAAAAATAATCGTGCTGGGACCACGTGGTCCAAGCACGCTCAGCCTAATCCCAGCACGATAATCACTGGGTTTCGAAATGCAACAGTCTGTCCGCAAAATCGGAATGAAATTTTGCTCCGATAACAACAGTATATAGCGCAGAAGTTTTTCGAGAGTTAATGAGCGGAATAAACATCGAAAGATTCAGGGATCGTTTTTTTTTTGGGTTTGAGCACAGAATTTTTTCTGCCTGGCTCGGATATCGCTTGCACAACGGCCAAAAATGCGCGGAAATGCGGTAATCATAACACGGAGCGCAGAAAAAATCTGAAATCCTTGAGTGGTTTCCGTAAAAAAATCGGCATAATATTTCCGCGTTCCGCGCCGCCTGTTGCAACTTTCGAAAAGTAGAACGCAAAGAAACGAAAACGTTTCAGAACGATAAACTCGGTGCCTTGCTGATCCTTGGTTAGAACCAGCTAACTGCAGATATCTGGCTCTACTCTAAAAAGAGGCTGACTAGGAGAGCATTTTTAGTGGATCTGGCCGTTTGCAACGAAACGCATGACAATGAGATGTAGGTACTTCTTGGACTGTTTTTAATCTGGCGAAAAGATAACGGCACTCAGACGAATCGCCGCTCGGAGCAAGCCCAGAAAACAACGCGAGAGACTCTGTCTCTCCACTACGAGCGAATATCAGCGATCTATTCGGGCGACCGCGGCTTCTGTCCGAGAGATTTTGGGAATTTTCCCAACCGCTGGTTTTTCCTGGTTCCTTCTTTTTCTCAAAAGGACTAACCCTCGTACGAGGATAGGGTGCTTGTTGCCGCCCGTGGGCAGGTAGGCTTATCCTGACGAAAACCGAAACAAGGATAAAATCCCCGTCAAGGTCCGCGATGAGGGATCCTTCTTCACCCCGAGCCATGTGTGATCCCCTCGTCGGCCTAAATTGCCCAACAGAGGGTGTCCCGAAGTCAGCTCTCTGAAGTGACCTCGACAGGCCAACTGCCCGTCTGTATGAGACAAGGCGCCTTTTGTAGCCGTCGGTCACGTGGCCCACACGTTCTCAGATACTGGGGAGGTCCAATTCGGCCACGATAGGCTTTTTGATCAGATACCTAGTCGATTTGAAAGAAACTTTCGCAGCAGCACGTGCTGCTCCAGAGAGCACGTGGCGTGATCGATAGGACTACGTGGCGCAGAAAGACAAAACTCCTGCCGCGCCTTCGTTTCCCACGCGGCAGCACATCGTCCTATTATAGAAGCACGTGGCGCAGCGAGACAAAACCTTTGCCGCACACCGTTTCATACGATGCAGCACGTCGTCCTATAATAAAAGCACATGGTGCTGGGGGCGGGGTCCCACCCCTTCGATGAGAGCGGGTCTCCCCAAACACGGATATGTTCCAAGTCACGGCCCGCAGCAGGGGGTCACCCTCACAGCAGTCGACGACTAGAACATCACCCTCACCCCGGTCGACAGCGAGGGAGCCCACCTCGCTGAGGACAGTGGGGGAGACCCCGTCAGCGGTCAGAAGTCGTCCGGAAGGTGACTTGTATCCACCCACCAATGCTGTGCTGCTGATATGCGCCTAATAAATTGTGGAGCGATCGATCAAGGTGTTCAATCATAAGCATCGTAGCTCGCTCGTCGTCCAAACTGCACCGTAGTCGAATCGAAAGCGAGTCATGACCGAGTGGAACGCATTTGTGTTGCGGCACGTGCTTCTCACTTCGACGACGACTGGGCCACGTGACGCCCGAAAATACGCGGACGTATCGTCGTCCACAACGCTTTGTAATTTAATCGAAAGCCTATCGTGGTCGAATCGCACCCCCCCCCACCTTAACTGAGTTATCACTCAAAGAGCAACCTATCCTACGTCGCAATCTCTCGTGATGATGCTATAGTCGCCCTACGAGCAACCGGACGAGAGTCGCGCTTGTGTTCCGACCCTCGGCCGCTGAGCGCTCAGAACTTCGTTCTGGCCTTCCCGGTGCAAAAAAACTGCATTTCGGGCCACCCGGGCACTCAAAATCGAGGCCAGATTCCGTTTCGGCCGACCCGCAACCCCCTCGATTGTTACCAGCCATTCGGATGTCAAAAATCGCCTTCCCGGAGCAGCGAATTTGCAAGTGAATGTAGGTTTCGGACGACTCATTTACAATGTACGAATTTTCTCGTGACCCGATTCACCATTTTGGGCGACCCGGACGAACAGCGATTGGTCGCCCGGTACCAGGTTCTGAGCGGGCGATGACGTCATAACTGGGGAGAGCCGATTACGCTCCAAGCGATGGCTTGTGTAACCTTACCTTTCTCGTCTGCTGGCAATAGCAGCCTAGACTCCCGTCCGGTTGCTCTCGAAGCGACTATTGTGCCATCACGAAAGACTGGGAGACGCGGAATGGGTTGTTAGTTGAGTGATAACGTACGGGTCACGAGATCAAACGGTATAAAAGGCGCCTCGTCCCCATACAGACAAGCAGTTGACCTTTCGAGACCACTCCTGAACGGTAACTTTGGGTCACTCTCTGGAGGAAAAATTTTTGCCCGACGGGGGGATCCCCACGGCCCGCGGTGAGGAAGGCTTCCTCATTGAGGACCAAGTCGGACAACGACCGCGGTTGAAAATCCGACGAGATATCGCTCCGAAGCAGGCGTGGTCGCCCGCATAGAGCGCTGATTTTCGCAAGGAGCGGAGAGACTGCATCGCTCGCGTTGCTCTTCGGGTCCGCTCCGGGCAGCGACTTGTCTGACAAGAAAATGACCTGACCGGTTCGCCAGGACCCCCTCAAACAGCCGTTTTTTTTCTGATCGACTTCCTGCGTGGCAGTCACAAGAGCCCCATCCCAGCTGCTCGAGTCGCAAATAATAAAAAAAAACTTATGAATCAAAAAGAGAAGAGCCCTGTGGGCAAAACACCACTAAGCTACCGTAAACTGCCATAATCTCCGGAAACACAACAAGCGTACCTCGGATTTAGTGTTTTATGCCTCAACTTACCTCCTGGATTACGATTTCTTGACCTCTGAACTTCCAAAAAGGGATTTGGGCTACCCCCCCCCCTCCAAGAGCTCGAGAGGTCAAAATTTTACCGAAACTTTGCCGAGGGGGGGCTTTTACGGGTGCTGAACACAAATATGATGTTCGGTTGGAGTTTTGCGAACGATTGCGGGAGATCACGGTAAATATGTCATTCACTTCGGTCGAAAGAATCCTGCGAAACAGTCCCCTTTGCTGCAAAAAAATGCAATTATATTTGAAGAAAAACGGCTAAGAGCGATTGTCATACAAGAGTTTATCGAAAAAAAAAGTCAAACAAAATAAGATCAAATGCTTCGAAAAAGCGGCAAAAGAAATCGGCACCAATGATGTTCTATCGGCGAGAACTCCGAAATGAGTGGTCGGAAGGGGGGGGGGGGAGTCGGGCGGCAAGACAAAATCCGATATGTTACATGTAACCTTAAATGACGCAATATAAGTCGCAAGTGACTTGGATCGGCTTAGATATGTTACAAGTAACTTGTTTTTCGGGTTTCTATGTTAAAAGTAGCTTGTTTTCATTTTTCTGAGTATCTCCGGTGTATCTTGCTGCTGTTTTGGAATACCCAACTGCTATGCGGCTCTTTGGAGGAAGGGGGTAACGGCTGCTGGCTGAATGCGACGCGCGCGGCACTCCAACGACGACGTGAATGCGGCAACTTTCCGTCGCGTGTATCATCCCAACTGCTCCCAGGCGCGTCCCATTCTGTGTATTCGATCGGCAAGCCACTTTTTTGGAGGACGAATTTGGCCGCAGAGAAGACATTTAATTGCCCTCTGCGAGGTTACAATCCTCGTCGCCGACTGCATTTGATCTGAGCTATAGTAGCCCCCGATCACCTCACAAACAGCACCTCCTCCCTCACAAAACACACTTGTGGGGAACCAACCCTTCCATTTGACGCGTAAAATGAGCAGTTTTCGTGAGGATAGACTCAGAACTACGTTCAGGCCTTCCCGGTGCGAAAAACTCATTTCGGGCGGCCCGGACACTAAAAAATCGGGGCCAGATCCCGTTCCGGATGGCCCGCTAACCCCTCGATTGTTATCAGCTACCCGGATGACGAAAATTGCCTAACCGTTGCAGCGAATTTGCGGGTGAATGTACAATAACGGACGATTAATGTACAAAGTAGAATTTTTTACGCGACCCGGACGATCAGCGATTGGTCGCCCGGTATTGGGCAACTGAGGATCCCAGGTTCTAAGTATGCCGACTGTCAGTTCTTCACGCAAACTGGGGCATCGACAACAGGTTGATAAAATGTCATCTCATAAACCGCTCCCTGTTGACATGTCAAATCGCGCGTATTGTCAGCCTGAGACCTGCCCGTGGCCCAACGACGTGCGCCTGTTGACAACTCGATGTGTCGCGTTTAGCGGCCTATTTAGCAGCAGTTCACATCCTACAGGACTGTTTCATCTAGCTTGGGAATAACTTTCGGTCGGCACACCAGCACGCGTCGCGGTCGGCACACTGACATGCATTGCGGTCGGCACACCTGCATGCGTCGCGGTCGGCACACCGGCACGCGTCGCGGTCGGCACACCGGCACGCGTCGCGGTCGGCACACCGGCACGCGTCGCGGTCGGCACACCGGCACGCGTCGCGGTCGGCACACCGGCACGCGTCGCGGTCGGCACACCGGCACGCGTCGCGGTCGGCACACCGGCACGCGTCGCGGTCTACATACCAACACGCGTCGTCGCGGTCGGTCGTCCAGCCTCTACTGGAGTCACCACTGGATAGGCAGGACCTCCAGATGCTAGCCGGGGCCAAAGTACCGCAAACTTGGGTAATTGAACCGCCTGCGCTATCATCATTCACAGCATGCCTAAAAAATGCGTCGTATACTTCCCTTGCATCCAGAACGCTAGGTGTGTAACAGCTCGACATCGACCAGGTCATAACTCGCGGCCAGTGCCCCGCCGAATATCGGCGCGTTGGCCAGCGGTGACTCATGGTGGGCGGATCAACCTGTTGTCGACGCCCCAGTTCGGCTGAGTCCATGTTTTCCCTACACGCTTTCAGGTTACCCAATGCCGGACCCAATCGCTGGTCGTTCGGGTCGCGTAAGAAATTCTACTTTGTACATTAATCGTCCGTTATTGAACATTCACCCGCAAATTCACTGCACCAGTAGGGCAATTTTCGTTATCCGGGTGCTCAGGCAGAAAATTGTCACTTAATCGGTCACTTTTTGGGTGCAATTCAGTGCAAATCATAGTGACCGGTTGTGTACCCGACAAGTTTTGGGGGCGGAGCTCGGTTTTCACCAGTCAGCTTAATCGAGATTCGAAACGCAGTTCCTTATGACCCGGGAACCTCTAGCCATGGCACATTGAATCCTCAATCAAACCCGCGCCATATACGGTGCACAATCTTGCCTAGAGTTACTGCTCCGCCGGTTGAAGTGATCAAGTGGACTTGCACTCGCTCAAGCCCTTGGATCATGAAGGCGAGGGGTTCCCATGCCAATCGATAGGACATGGAAGGAACACACGTTGGAATTCTACCCATAGCTCAATTTTTGTGAGAGGGACCACACTCTGGCCGGGTGATGGACCCTTATTAGACTCTAGGTAATCGATAGAGCGCACCCAAGTACAGGGAGGGGGCAGAACCGGGCGCACTGACACGCCATCACTGGTCTGAGCACCCTCGCACTCGGCGTGGCCCCCGCTTCTATGCTACTGGTGAGTGACTATGACGTTGCCCAGGTGGGTTCCCATTTCTGACTGAGTGGCTCGTAACAATCGAGGGGGTCAGCGGGTCGCTTGGAACGGGATCTGGCCCCGAGTTTCGAGTGTCCGGGTCGCCCTAAATGCAGTTTTTCGCAACGGGAAGGCCGGAAAGAAGTTTTGAGTAATCCAACAGAGACCTTAATACTACCGCGATCTCACCCGTCGCATGATTTCAACCGTATTGCACGATATTCCGCTTTCTCGTCTAAAAACTGTTGCATGACGGCAGGATTCTCATGGAGATGAGTGATCTTCGACTCGCACTTTACTTATACGATCTCCCGCTCTGAATGATATCTGCGGTATCGCCATCCGGAAAAAAAGGCTCATAAAACTGAAGAAAACACCGAGAAGCAGAGAAATTAAACTGAGGAATTATTTGAGAGGAAAGTTCGCGCCAAGGCTATTCACCGTGGGTCAGAACAGTTCAACTAGAGCGCGACGACGCGAGAGGTAGACTTTCAACATTTTGCGATCCCGCGCCGCATTTTCCTGTTGTTGATTAGCGTGCTTTTGGTTTTGTTCGTGTATTATTCGTCTTTTTTCAGTCTCAGGAAGGACTCTAACCTGGTGTGTAATCAGCCAGACGGGCATAGCTGCCTACGAATTTCGTGTTTCGAAGAATTATTTGAGAAGAATTGTGTAGACATCTCTCGTGACTGCTCTAACTCTCATAATTCCTTAATAATTAATCATAATACTTTATTCAGAATGCCTGCTGAGGAAGATGTTATCGTTCTCGACTCGGACGAAGAGACGACAAATCAGTGGCGTTCTGAAAAATCATCTAATTCAAATAGAAAGGACAACATCCCAGTCAATCGGCCAGATAATGGGCACAAAAACCACATCCAGAAGAGGAACTGGGACTTTTTGATGGTGAGCTATTGATATTCATGTGTGTTATCATATTTTGACGAAAACTAGGTGACAGCACTCGGCATTAAAGATTCAACCTAATATTTTCAGATCAGCCTGGGAAGTGACCCTTGTTATCATATTATTCCGGGATTTAGCCTCCTTAGGGTGCTATCTCAGCGGGGGGGGGCAGTATGGCGCGACGCACTTGGCCGCGCCCATTTTGCCGCACCGCACTGAATATGAGCACCTACCTGGGGTGCGGCACGGAAGAATGGGCGTGACCGAGTGCGATATCACAGCCCCCCCCCCTCCGCTGCGATAGCAGCTCCCTCCCCCCTTAGCAGGGTTGGGCGGGCCGTTGTGGCGATTTTTTTCGCGGCTACGACCCCCCCTATTTTCCTTTTTTTTTCAAAAAAGAAATCCCAAAGTTTCACGACCCCCCGGACCAAAAATTTTTAAGGCTTTATGCACTGTCTAATTGTCAATTTTGTCGAAAATGTCAATTTTTTTAAACAGCTTGTCTTTATATAAACTGCTTTTATATTGTTGAAAATGCATACACCTCGCACGCGACTGACTATTCCTACCTTACCATGTGGTTTGAAAAAATCCTCTTCCCTCCCCCCCGAGAAATTTACGACCCCTCCCCAAATTTTCATTTTTTTTGCCCGAAATTTTCAAAAAAATTTACGACCCCCGTTGTGACCAGTCACAACGCTGCTCAACCCTGCCCCTTAGTTCTAAATTTCCAGCAGCTGATGCATATTGCATAGGCAGTTGCCTATAGGGAGGCATTTCCTATTAGTTTTTCGTCACCCAGCGTTCCAAGCACTTGAGAGAAAATCAGAAAATGTCTCCCGAGTCACACTACACCCTCTAAATTTTGTGATTTCCATATAGTGGTAAAGGTGACCGCAGTTATATAACAGGATGTTACGTAAATCTACATCACCTCGCCTCCGTCGGGGGCGCGCGCTTGCGCTGCGGCGTAGCATTGGAGCGCTTTTTCTCACAACCCACTGCACTTCCTCGCTTATACACTATGCAAGCTAGGTGAATTGCGATATTTAGTGTATGTTAGGGTTACATTAGCCTCCAAGAGGCTCGGATAACTGTAGTGTGAGGAAAAACGTCACTCAAAAACGCGGTTCTCGCAAAAATTCTAAGAAAAGGGAATTGGTGGAACTTCGAGTGGATTCGGTATACTAATTGCAACACGTGTTCTTTCACAGATTGTGCACTGCAAGATGAATGCATAAGAAGTCGGTGCTCCAATATTCATCTGTGAGTTGTCGTCTAACAACATCGTTTCCAAATTTTTCAGAGCAATCTACGAGCCAGAAAGAACATTTTACAATATAGAAGTGTAAAACACAAAGAATTTGGTTTTTTGTGAGTCATACGGCACTGGACGGTCCAGCTCCGTCACTGGGTGACCTGCGCCTCATCTCCTGTAATTGCTCATGTAGGTCCTTAAATTTGCCAGGCTTCGCTCTGTTTTTCTTCAGTTCTCCTCGCTGAATATATTCTATATCTTCCATTACCGCATAGGAGCAAAACTATTCCCTATTTGCACTTACAGTATGCAGCTTCACCATCTGAAGACGTGGCTTTGCTCGTATGTTTGTCAATTCCGGACGAGGTGCCAGCTGAACCTCTTGCCTTGCAGACCTAGCCATGGCTGCAGTGAGTTTCATTTGTTCGAGGAGCTCGTTCAGCTTCTCAAGAGCTTCGTCAGTGTTTTCTCTAGCCAGTGCCTTTGCCGTAACTTCAACTTCTGCGTAATTCTGAAATACTCACAATTAGCGTTTTTAAAATATTTTTTTTACCTTTGTCGAAAGTTTTCGAAAAAAAGGAAATTCTTTACATACGCTTGCGATTGCGTGTAGAGCCTGGTAACAGAGCTCCCTTGTCTTCTGGATTATAGTCCTGTGGACGACCGCAAGCTCCATCTTCTGTGTGTCTCTCTTGACAATGAACGGCTAATCCCTCTTGACTTCCTTGTTTCTCACCACAGACAGGACATGTGATTTGCGAATTCGTGAAATTCCGTTCCTCCTTCAGTTCATTGCACTGGTCGTCGGAGTAGTGATGAACATTCTTCAAGTGCCGGTAGAAACTCTGTTTATGGAGCACCTTGCTGCAAACAGCGCACACATAGTGATCAGCGTCAGCGATATTAGGAGAATTATGTTCCTTGTAACAGCCGACAGTCTCAAAAGAGGACTAACATACTTCCCACAGCGCGGGAAATTGTTCAAAGTCGAATTGGCTCGCCTTCACTCAGTTTCGAAATGTTCTGCGCTAGTAGAGGTGAACTGGGTTTGAGTTCGATAATCTGGACAACGTTGTTGGAGAAATAAGAGAGGAATTGTGATCTATGGAGGAATTTTTCGATTCAATAACTACTTAGCATACTTTCCCAATCATCACGCACACAGTTTTTCCGAGTAAAACTGTAGCATTCAGTTTCTAAGCAGTATAGTGTGCTCGAAATGACCTGTTTCCGGGGATTAACGGTTTGTTAGTATCAGATTATCGGGTTGCATATAAGCGATTCTAATGGAAAAGCGACCAAACTCCTGTACTTCAGTTGATATTTTCCTTGATTCTGAAAACCTATTTCTTGGAACCCATTTTAGTAAAAATACCCACGTCTATTCGGCTCTTCTGAAGCGCTTGGGTTATTCGACAACGACACTGGTGCTTCTCAAGCCAAATAATTGCTGTTGTGGTTACTGCTTTACAGCTACTAGACGACAAATGAGAGATGAATATTGGAACACCACCTCCTTATGCAATCGTACTGTGATGAACAATGTGTGAAGAAACACGTGTATTGCAATTAGTATCCCGAACCCGCTTGAAGTTTTATCAATTCCCTTTTCTTAGTATTTTTTTGCGAGAATCGCGTCTTTGAGTCACGTTTACCCCAGCATAGTAGCAGGAAACGCTGTTTGGGAGCCGTTGTTATCCTCACATACACTAAATGTCGCAATTCACCTAACTGAAGTAGTGTACGGGCGAGGAACTGCACCCTGCGGTGAGAAAGAGCGCTCCAATGCTACGACGCGACGCGAGCGCTCGCCCCCGACGGAGGCGAGGTGATGTAGATTTACGTAACATCTTATATAACATCTGCCTAGTATCACACGTCAGTACCTTCAGGGTCAAGCGGGGTTGCGAAATTCTGCAACGGGGATGGGGAGGGGTCGCAAAAGTTTGGCTCGAAAATGAAGGTTAGGGGATCGCAAAAATTTCGAAAAAAAAAGGAAATTTGGGGAAGATATCCCTAGAATTCTCGATATTTTTGGCCACCAAAAGGAAAAAGATCATAGCATTTCTCAGCTTTTAGACGCTTGAGCCCTCGTACTGAACGAATTTTCGGCGTCTGACAACTTTAGTTATCAAATACAAACAGCGATGAATTCGCGCCTCGGGGGGAGTGGGGTTGCAAAATTTTGGATTAAAAAATTGATGGTGGTGAAGGGGAGGGGGGGTCGCTCTGATTTCGAAAAATTATGCAACGCCCCGCTTGATCCTGAGTACCTCTAATTCAGCGAGATGCGAGGGGAAGCCACTCAGACACGCTCCAGCAAGACACCACCTTGACACACTCCTTGGCTATCCCTCAAGGTCACTACTAGGATAGTTTCGGTCTAGAAATAGCCCTCCAGGTGCCGCAACAGTTGCTTGTGGGCTGATTCCTACCTATTTCTCTATCGTTTTTTCTCAATTTCTCGGCTATTTCCCGGCTACTCTGCACATAAACATAATATATGCCGCAAAATAGCTGAGAAAAAGCCAAAAAATTACTGAGAAGTGTCCGACCAGGAGCGTGTGCTGGGTCTGATCCAATAGTTCTCGGCCGAAACTCTTCGAGTAGAGGATAGACAAGCGATCGATTCGAATTGACTCTTGTTCCACTTTCTTGTGCTATCTTAGTTTTTTAACTCTTGAAACGACGATAAATTCCGCTGATCCATCATCGATGAAAGACAAGAAGGCATACGTGAAGCAAGAAAACCGCATCATTTTCTTTCTGCACTGCTTCTATTCCATTCAAAAATTGCGGTTAATGGAAATATAGGCCGTTAACATCCTGTCAACAACACTTTCGCTGCTCAAATTTAGGCATTTCTGAGCGGTCATAATTTCGCCCGTCTGTGGATATTGGACGGTTCTATGTTTACCAGCTGATCAATGAGTGACTCTCTCTGAGCTAACTAGGGAACCTCGCAGGGATATCCCCACCATTTCAAAGATGATGAATGTTTTCTGGTCAATTCTGGCTCGCTGTCTCCGAATCTGTCATCGGATTTTGCTGCGGACACCGCTGAACGAAAATATATGCGTTTTTGAAGCTTCGTGAAAAGGTAAGGGTACCGACCAGCCAATTTTTAGAGTGTTTGAAAAAAATTCGGATTCGACTCAAAACTTTCAACTGGGGGCTACTCAGGGCGCTGAACTTGAATCTGGAGTCTGTTTGTCGCTAGACTTAGGGTTACTGTAGGTTACGGCAGGCATAATGCCTTTTAACTGGCGTTACGTACCTTAGTGTTCTGGAAATCGAAAAATGGACCTCAAATTCGTGTTCGGCGTTTCAAATAACACCAACACAGAAATTTTGAGCCAAATCTTGGACTTGACCAAGCTATCGTATACCCACCGTAACCTACCTTAATCTATCAAAAATCGATAAACAGATTGCAGATTCGTGTTTAGCACTGTAAATATCCCCCAGAGCAACAATATGAGCCATGTCTATCGTAGCATTCCGGAAATCGTCTAAAGTCGCGATTTGCCATCAAAATTTCTCCGAAGGATGCTTTCAACGATTCAAGTTGGAAACATGAAAAATTGACAGACGAACCCCAGATTCGTGATCAGCGCCCCAAAAAACCCACCTGGGGGGATTGTAAGTCCATCTGGAACTTTTTTCTAAAACTCTTCCAGAGCCATCTAATTGCTTTAAATATACGCCCACCCGAAAATCCGTACAAGTCCAAAACGCTATTACTCTGTGTAAAGATTGGAAAATGTGTCTCCACCCAAACTTTCCCAAGGGGGTAATTTTGGGCGCTGAACACAATTTTGAGGTCAGTTTCAGGATTTTCCGAAGAGTGATGCGCACTTTGGAGGATTCGAAAAACCCAAAACACGACGTTTTTTTAGCTTGTAACTTCTTGGAACCAGCACCTCGGGGCGTGATACTGCGCAGTTCTGCTATGGACGCCTAAGAGATACCAACAATACATGTCGTTTTTTGCAGATGCGTTTACCGCCGTAAACTTTTACCTTGTAAGGTGTACGCTGGCATCAAGGAAGTGGAGGATGCTCCGTTCAAGTGTTCTCGAAAAGCAACGGTTTTGATTTTACCTCTTGCAGAAACCATCCTCGTCCGGGAATAGCAGCAAGTCTCATAGTAAGTCGAGTTCTCCTTCTGATGCGACGATTTCTAAAGTGTGTGTGGACAAAGCCACATCAGCGGACACTTGCCGTAAAACCAGAGAAGGTAATGTTATTCCTGTTCTCTTAGCCTAATTTTTTGTGTATTTTCTGAATAATCAATGCTTCTAGTTGCTCCTAATGATGGTGTTAAAATCATGAAAGTAGCCGAGCTGGAAAGTGAACGAGATCGTGTTTTGAAAGAAGTATTTGGACATCCCAAGTTCAAGAGCACATTGCAGAGGAAGGCTATCAATTGCATACTTCTTAGTGAGCCTCCGTTTTCTTATAAATTTCTCCCACCCTTCCGGTTTAGGTTTCTGTATTCAGGGAAAACTGACGTGTACGTGTCTTTGCCAACGGGCGCTGGAAAGTCTTTATGCTATCAGGTGTGTTTTCGTGTGGCAATCTTGAAACAAAAAACGTCTTCAATCTCGGGATTACGCTAGTACTCAGAAAAATGAAAACAAGTTACCTGTAACATAAAAGGCCGAAAACAAGTTACTTGTAACATATCTGAGCCGATGTAAGTTACTATGACTTATTACATGTAACATATCGGCGGGATACTGCGTGCGGTGCGGCGCCGATATGTTACATGTATCTTAAATGATCTGAGATAACTTGCAAGTTACTTACATCGGCTCAAATATGTTACAAGTAACTTGTTTTCGATTTTTGAGAGGACACTATGTGCACTGCGCCTCCGATATGTTACAAGTAACTTAAATGGCACAATATAAGTCGCAAGTAACTTAAATCGGCCGAGAAGATATTTCCAAGGGGAATTCACGACGCACTTGCGGGGTCGGGCTTACGACTGGCGTTGCTGTTGGTTCAATTACCCAAGTTTGAGGTACTTGATCCCGCACTAGCAGTGAAGGCCCCACACAACATTAATTTTGCGTAGTGTGTGGTCTGGGACGCGCTCTCTGTGTCGCGTGTCGTCTGCGTCACGTGATGGCCACCCATAGTGAAAATATAACTGTAAGTTACATGTAACATAAGTGTAACTTACATGTAATATAAATTTAAGTTACATATAATATAAATGTATGTTTAATGTAAGATAAATGTAAGTTACTTAAGACATTCAAGTAAGTTACACTAGTACTCAGAAAAATGAAAAAAAAATATTACAAGTAACTTGTTTTGATTTTTCTGAGTAGTTGTTTCAGCTTCCAGCCGTGATTCATATGGGTGTTACTGTTGTTGTATCTCCATTAATTGCTCTGATTACGGATCAGATAGCAGCGTTGCGGGTAAGTGCTTAACATATCTTATATGTAGTAGCTTCGCTAGCAACGCACTAACAAGGGAGGCTTTCCAACTTCAGGTGGCGATTTGGAAAACCATGTTGTCGTTGCTGTAAGTCTGTGACCATACATTAGTGACCCGTGCTTGAATTTGGCTAAATGGCTGCGGGGATTCCAAAAATGGCATTCTCATTGCTCATAGAAAGGTAAAGGTACCCTATCAGGAAATTTTCGGGACGTCAGAAGCAAAATTTTGGATTCGGCTCGACACTTTCAACGGGGGGTTATTTAGGGCGCTGAACAAGAATCTGGGGTCTTCTCCGCCAGACTTAGGGTTACTGTAGGCTACGGTAGATATAATGCTTTTTGATTGGCGTGAGTTACCTTAAAATTTCGAAAATCAAAAAATGGACTCTAATTTCGTGTTCAGCGTCCCGAATAACATCTACAGTGAAATTTTGAGTCAAATCTGAGACTTTCACCTAGCTACAATATACCCACCGTAACCTACCGTAATTTATAGAAAATCGACCAACGGGTTACAGATTCGTTTTAAGCAGCCCGAGTATTTTTTATGTACAAGTTTCGAGGCGGTTTGATAGTAGCATTCTCGAAATCGTCGAAAGTCGCGTTTGGGCAGCAAAATTTCCCCCATTTTGAAGCTTTGGATCAGATCAGATGGAATTTTTCAAATATTGACAAATGGGTCAGAGATTCTTAAACAGCTCTCAAAACAACCCCTAGAAACAATTTTTAAGCCCAATCTGAGACAATTTTTTGAACGTCCTATAATTGTAATTCGTGTACCCCTTTTATCTACGCAAAGCTTGAGGAAAATTGTGAAATTCTGAGGCATTTAGCCGGTTCTGAGTATGGAATACTGGAGCACTGTCTCCTCCTAGAACATATTAAAGTTGAATTTCGAAACTCCAACTTATGTGTGCAACCCTCCCTTGTGGGACGAGGCGACTTTCACCTGGGTACGGTTTCGGCGCTTTCATCATTGTCGGAGGCTGTAAATCCAAAGAGACATAGCCGTAGGCTAGCCGTTTAAGCACTTTTGCGGAACAAAAGGAATTCTTTGGGCATTCTGAATCTGCCAGATACCTTCGCTTTGTACCAAGTGATAGGTAAATGAGTGGGAATATATTGTACACCAAACCTTTATTGTCCTTTGAAGGCCGATCGCTACGATCAAAATCCGCTTTTTATAGGTTTTGAAATTTTTTCCTACCTGGTAATTAGTTATCTGCTGTTTTCAGGCTAAGGGTATTCCCAGCGAGTCGCTCAATTCAAAATTGACTGTTTCGGAGAGGAACCGCATAATTGAGGTTGGTTATAGCAAGTTTTTTTTTAAAGAAGCATCGGTACTAACAATAAATAGTTACCACATACAATTGCTGTAACTATCCAAGTATTTGTTCACCACAATTCTTGGATATGTTACATCATATCAGTGGCTGGTTTCTTGTAATATTTCGTCGAGCACGTATTTCGAGGCTGTTAAGGGCTGTGCGAAAGTTTTCGCTTCCGTACTTCCGGTGTTTCCTGGTCTATTCCGTTTCGTTTTTGGTTTTTTTCTAAGTAATGAAACGTAAAAATAGTGCTCAAAGGCTTATGGTGGCGCTAATGGAGTTTTCGCGGCATCTTTGTGTTTTGTTGAAACGGCGGCTGCTATTGTCAAAAGGTCAACGTTGAAAGTTTTGGAATTTCATAAATTTAGATGACTGGAGACTTCTGCGCGAAATATTATATATATATATATATATATATATATATATATATATATATATATATATATATATATATATATATATATATATATATATATATATATATATATATATATATATATATATATATATATATATATATATATATATATATATATATATATATATATATATATATATATATATATATATATATATATATATTCTTCCGTTTCCTGCCCCTTTTAGCCATTTTCTCCGTTTTCTCGAAGTTTTTGGAACAGGTTTCAGCACAACCTCTGTTATTCATATGTAGTTGGGCAGCGCTAAAACCTTCTGAGTTTGCAATCAACAAGATTTTACCCTTTAAGGATTTGCGTAGCCATGTTCCCTCCGTGAAGCTGTTGTACATTACGCCAGAAGCTGCTGCAACCGACAACATGAGGAGGTAGCTTCTGTTCAATTTTTTTTGTCGTTGAAAAGGGCAATCCTAGATACTGTCGGCACGGATCGCGCTGATACTTTGCATTCGTTATTGTTCGTTGACGCAAACTTGGTGCGCGTAAGTTATAACAGACCGAGTTTGCGCCAACACACATCAAGGAATGCAAAGTATCTGTGCGATCGGTGCCGGCTGTATGTTTCGGTTTGTTTTGAAACTTTTGTTCGTTCACCTAGCCTTAATTTGTTAGAATCGATGGCTACTGTACGGTTTTCCATCGGCTCATGTTATTTACCTTATTTTTACACCAAAATCTGGCAGGATAATACCGTAAAATGTTCATATACCTCTGTACTCATGTGCTCTAGCTCTGGCTTTTTTTTGCAAATTCGCACTTTATTCAGGGAATGGGTTAAGTAGGTTGCACTGCCTGCTCCCTGTTATTCCAGCTTATAAAAGCATTTCTTATGCTGTTGCTTTCAGAATGTTATCTTCATTGCACAAGCGCAACATCCTGAGTTATTTCGTTGTTGATGAAGCGCACTGTGTCACTCATTGGGGTCACGACTTCCGTCCAGACTATCTGAAATTGAGTGCTTTGAGGGACGTTTGTCCAAATGTGAGTTCATCTAACACTAACAATAAGTTCACCCATTTCTCGTTAGTTTAAATGTTTATTTCTGTTTTCTAATTTTGTTGTTTAGTATTGCAAATGGAAGTTTGTAAGTCTGAAGGGAGGGAGTCGTATAAGATTTGGGCTAAATTTCATCTTTGAAGAAGGGAGTCGTAAAAATTTTGCGACATTTTTTGAAAATTCCATCACTAACGGGGGGTGGGGAGTGCGCTGCCTCGCCAAGATCAGTGATAACGCCCAACTGGACCCTGTGTTCGACATATAGCGTGCTCTTCTTTCTTTAGGTTCCATGGATCGCCCTTACAGCCACTGCAAATTCGAAGGCTCAGGAAGATATTATCTCGCAGTTACAGCTCAGGAAGGTGCTTAATTTTTCCATAGTAGTCATAACTAAATTCTCGAAAACTCCAGAATCTGTCGGATGAGAGTGGTGTAATAGTTACTACAGTTCGGCTAAAAAATCATCTTTCGTAGCACTTCGCTCTTTCTTCCGGGTGTTCACCTTTTTAGGCCCCGTCATAGTCGGCCGATAGGCGGCAGCCAGCCCGGTTTATCCGTATGCAATGCATCGCTCACTGAAGTCGAAAAATCCCCGCTCAGTGTAAGGACCGACCCCGCCTGTCCAGTCTCTGGCCGTCCCGGTCGATATATATGCTTACTGAGGTGAAAGATCCCCTCTCCGTTGCGGCCAGACTGCGCCGCAGTGCGCTCGATTGCGCCAGCCTAATCGATACGCATATAGCCGACCACTAGGGACGGGAGAGGATGGCGCAGTACGGCCTTCGGCCGACTATGACGGTGGCCTTATTTCAGATTAAGCACCTTCTATTTTAGGTTCAAGAGTTCAAGGCCTCAACGTTTCGTGGTAATTTGTATTACGACGTGTTTATGAAAGACCATCTGAAAGGAGCTCCTGAGGTTTGTTGATGTGCTGACTTTTTCGAAGCAGTTCCTTATCACCTCTTTTGTTTTACCATGGACCACCGCCCCACTGCTGGAGAAAATATAAATTCAGAGCTATTCAGAAATGCGTCAGAGAGCAGCTAAGGTGGTAATGCCTGGTTTCATGATTTGTTATTTCTGGGAAATGAATTACGAGTAGGGTCCAGCCGGGTTTTAGCCCTCTACATAGGAGTGTGGATTCGTAAAAAAAGAAATAGACTAGAAGAAACGAACTTCGTCGTGAGGAGGTTTCCAGTAATTAATTTGTATTACGACGTGTTTATGAAAGACCATCTGAAAGGAGCTCCTGAGGTTTGTTGATGATGTAGCTTTTTCCGAGCCTCTTATCACCTTCTTTTTGTTTTACCATGGACCACCGCCCCACTGCTGGAGGAAATATAGATTCAGAGCTATTCAGGAGTGTGGATTCGTAAAAAAAGAAATAGACTAGAAAAAACGAACTTCGTCGTGAGGAGTTTTCAGTGTGGTCGTCCCACTAACTCAGTTAATGTTCGGTGATCGGTCTGACGGAGCGGAGAAAGTTCACCCATGGGGGCTATCCTGCTCAGATCTGCTTTTTGATTTATCAAGCCTAGTTCTGCAGCGATCTTCTCACTTCATGGAGCGAACCCAGAAGTTATTTTGTTGTGTCATGAATATTGTCTTCACTATTGCCCTTAGCAATAACCTTGAAAGCTTTTGTTTCGATTCTGATATCGTACAAATATTCTTTTCGTATTCTGTACGCACAGTTTCCCTTTTTTAGCGTCATTTGGCCGAGTTCATCCTCCGCTGCTTGAAGGTTCCGAAAGAGAAAGGTGCTGCTCTAATGAAAAATGAGAAGGCATCGAGGAAGCAGGCCGAAAGAGTGAGTATCAATGGGCGCACCCCATTTTTGTTGGATGGTTTGAAACCCTACAGGATTTTTAGTACCCTGTGGTTTCTTTTAAGTAGATTTCTATTTTCGGGTGTATCAAGGGAGTGGCATAATTTATTGTCGAACGCGAGACGAATGCGAACAAGTGGCGCAGATGCTCAGCTTCGCGCACATCCGATGCTTGCCATATCACGCGGGCTTGTCAAACAAGGTTGGTTGGTTTCTAATTATGACTCGTAAGTATGGGTGTTTTCGTTTTTTTTTTTCAAACCCAGCTTACCTTTTTTATCTCCAAATATTAGCTCCTCTTACTGTAATGAAGCTAATCATCGCGATCGTTTTTATTCGTTTCCTTGTGACGCCCGCTCATCCTCCCGTCTAAAGCTTCGGCACCTTCCCCCCAGGAGGTGTCGGAACCAGGGAAATGTTTAAAACGAATGGCGAAGTAGGTTGATGAGACGGGTGAACTGTGGTGAAGGCGATTAGCAAGACTGGTAAAGTGGAGGGCAGTGAGAGCTTCCAGATTCTCGAAAAAGCTTCTAAGACGTCCATGTTGCAGTGTTGCTGGAGGATGGGTCATAATCACAGACAGGTGGGCGAAGGAGGTGGAAGGGAGTTGACTGAGCCCGAAAAGTGTCTAAACGGTTTGCTGCGCATGCGAAAACGAAGTTCCTTGTGAATGTCCACTGGTCTATCACGGTACCATAGTGTGTGACTCGATTTGAATCCTCAATCTCGAAGAGTTTTGGGCTGGAGACGATATTTTTTTTAGGTAAATAATGTCAAGTGAGCTTAATGGCAGCATGCACGCTTGTAAACGTGGTTGAGCTAACAACGTAAATCGAACCGTATTGCCTACAACATAATGCCTACGCATTTTGAAACGTCAAAAACGACCGACAATGACGTTACAGGATTAGCAAATCTGCCCCCTGTATTTTCACGCCTAATGTACTTGCCCTTTTCCTGCAACGCAAGGTTGCTGGGTCATCTTCACCGTCGGCACTGTTGGTGGATCGCCTAGAAAGTGAACCATACACGTCACTGACGGCGAAGATGACCCAGCAACCCTGCATTCGAGGAAAAGTGCAAATACAGGGGCGTGGAAATACAGGGCGGGGCCAACTTCTAACTCATGTAGCGGCATTGTGGGCCGTTTTTGACACTTCAAAATGCGTAGGCATTATGTTGTAAGCAATACGGTTCGATTTACGTTGTTAGCTCAACCACGTTTACGAGCGTGTATGCTGGCTTTAATTGAACACAGAGAAGCGTGCCTTAACCTTCGGAACAGTTGAAAGCGGATATCGGATTCGTGTTCAGCGCCCCAATTAACCTTCCTGGACAAATTTTGAGAATGCTCTTTACCTCTGAAACAGGCTCAAACAGGTGAAACAGGATCGTTGGACAAAATGCGTTCGTTGTTGCGACCCCTCCATTCGTGGTAAAGCTTCTTGACTCACCCCTACCTTATAATGGCCCTGCTGAATTCCTGGTAGGCCCGTCCACTTCGCCGAAGATTTGAATGCTCGTCAAGCTTGCAGTTTTCCAAAGAACGGAAAAATGGTTTCCGGGGCCTCTCAGTGTCATGTACAATGAATGCTGTGATAGGTAGTAACTTAGCGGTTCGGTAAAATGGACCCAGTAACGAAGCAGAAAAAAAGGAAAGCCGCTTATATAGAGTGAGAAATAGAAAAAATCGCTCGTTGGAAAAAGTTGTGCAAAAAGGCCGTTTTTTCCAAATGGCAGTTTCAGCCTTGGTTTTTCCTTTGAGAAGGCGGCACTCGAGGATAAGATGCATCTACTAATTTCTTGTCGAAAACTACATTACCTGGATTTTTTGCTAATTTTTTTTTCGGGATTTTCTACCTCACCAAGGTGAGAAATCTCACAAGAAATTTTTTTTGTAAGAAAAAATTCAACTAATGTAGTTTTTGGTAACCGTTCAGTAGATGCATCTTATGTTTGACTGCCGCCTCCTAAAAGTAAAAACGAAGGCTGAAAAGGCCATTTGGAAAAACGGCCTTTTTACACCACTTTTTCTAACTGGCGATTTTTTCTTTCTCTCTCTACCAGGGTAGGCACGAGGTATGAACAAGGCCAATTTCACTCAGATCCCTCCTCCCAAGAAGCGTTGCTGGGCAGTTTTTTGTTGTTGTAAAATTTGAAGAAAAGATATGATCGGTATGATATGATAAAATAGAAAAGGTATGATCGAATTCTTTGTAAAAAAAAAACGATGTAAACAGTGTACAACCCCATTCAGTATCATCCCCTTGGTGTCCCGCCTAAGCTCATACCCCCTTCCCCTTCAGCCCAGCGCAGCTTAGCCCCCACTGTGTAAATCCACACCACGCGCCAAACCCTGCGCTCTATATGAGCGGCTTTGCTTTCTTCTACTTATTACTGGATCTGTTTAACCGAACCGCTCAGTTACGGCCCATAAGATCAACATATATAACACTGGAAGGTCCACGAAAACCATTTTTTCGCTATTAGGACAATTGCAACTTTGACGAGCATTCAGGTCACCAGCTGTTGACAAGCAACTCTGAACAATTTGTGGTTGTGTAAGAAACATTATGTGGTGGAGCTGAGGTAAAGCGACCCCCACCAATTTTTCAAGTTTGGTGGTGACGCCCACCCTCACTCTGGAAAATTTCCAACATTGCTTTACCCTGCTCTCAAGTCTTGTGAACATGAACCGTGTTCTACATTTTTGGTTTAACAGGCGAAAAATTCGACCAGAAATTGTCTACGAGGTTTGGAGCCCTGAACACGAATATAATAAGTTTCGTTTTCAGTTGTCGAGAGTCGCGTTCCTGGATGTTACGACGCGTTTCGAGATGTTTGATTTAGCTAGTGGAGCCATATTCATCATAAAGTAACCTACTGTCTCCAGCTTATAGCTTTTCGAGATTAAGTGCTCGGCCCGAGTCACACACACTGTATTACCATAGTGAACCATTAAGTCGTCATAGAGTACATGATTTTCTCAGGTTCGATTAGCCATTTAGACGCTTACCTTGTGAGATCGGAAGCGTGGGACAGACCTGAAGGATTATTGAAATTGAAGCACTTTTATAATATTCATTCAGTTACGTGATGACGTTCAAAATCAGTGGATGAAGAACGAAGTTCCTGTAATATCTGCTACGATAGCTTTTGGAATGGGCATAGATAAACCTGATGTCAGGTGAGATGGCCGATAAATTGGAACCAATTTTTTAAAATCGTATCGCAATCGTGTTGTAGCTTGAAGCATTATTTTTAGTACATCGGCATACTGTGTTGCAGACTCTGTCTCTGCTCTCAAACGCAGTTTACCATGGAGTAGATTGTTGAGAAAACCTAGCTGTAGAACCAGAGCGTGTTGGTATAGGTTCGTCGTTCACTGGACATGCCCACAAAATTTGGCAGCTTATTACCAAGAGTCTGGGAGAGCTGGTCGAGATGGGCAACGCAGTTATTGTAGGATTTACTACAGCCAGCCGGATAAAGATTTCCTTTATTTTCTGGTTAGAAGGGATTTGGCCTTGCTGAAGGTAAGTCTTTGCAGCTGTTTTGTACAGTGGCAATTTTTGCTGCGTTGGCTGAAACTTTCCGATTTTTTTCTGTTGCGAAGATTGGATTTTGCGCAGAGATCGGAGATCATTAATATTTACCGTTAGTGTCGATCACATCCATCCTATGCGCAAGCGTCGGATGTTCTTTTGATCCCCGACCTTTACGTGGAGTCGAATTTTTTAACTACAAAAAGTACCTGACGACTTATTAGCCAATGTAGTACAATAATCTTTAAGGGGAAAAAGATATCGGAAACATCAAGAAAGCAACAAGCGACAGCTCTGCAGCTGGGGTTGGAAAAAATGGTTGAATACGCGGAAATGGCTCAGTGAGGTGTTTCAGGTGACCTAATTTTAATTTATGATTGGAACGTCTTAGAATTTAGATGTCGTCATGTTTGCTTTGCGAAATATTTCGGTGAAAGTGACTTGCCACCTTGTCGGTTGCATTGTGATTTCTGCAAAGATCCGACGGCTACGATTGCTAGGGCTTCCCAGTTTCAGGTGCTGTTTAGGTTTTCCGATCATGCTTCCACCAGTTGAAAAAACCTTTTAGTTTTTCGTGTTATTTTTTCAGACGGCATGCTCGTCTACGAAAATGATGAAGGCTTCAAAAGGCAGTTTTGATAATGTTGAATTGTACGGGGGTGGCAAGCGGTAGGGTTCTAGAAGTATTTTGTTGTTTAACATTTCTGGATTTTCTTTTTTTGTGATTCATGTGGAACAACGATTTGGTTTTGAGCATGCGCGAGGAGGATGACGCTGAGTGCAGCAGTTCGGATGCAAGGGAAAGAATGGACAGGGAGGAAGCTTCGAGAATGCGGGAAGTTGTGCACGAAGAGTTCGCAAAACGTCGGAAGGTTGGTTTCTACCAGGAACGTTGATGGAGAGCCAGGGCAAGAGATCGCGAAATCTTCACAGTCTGATTTTCGTTTGATGATAGGGGAAGTGCTGTTAATTTTTGTGATTTTCAAAGTGTGTGGGGCACTCTTCTCAATATTGTGCGGAGTAGGTTGAAAAGAGGAAGTGGAGTCGCTACAGTTGCCCTGTCTGGCTCAGAAAGATATCGTCCTAGAAATTATTCGTTCATTCATCGCCATTAGTGCGTGTGTGTGCCACCCATGTGCATTGATCGACCCTCGACCCATTGATCGATAGGCTACCCTCACCGTCCTGCGCCTGAGAGTGAGCTCCATATGCCGTGTGCAGCTGACTGTCGCCTAGGACCAGACTATACCTACTTGCAGCACAATTATACCTTTTTTTAGGTAATGGCGAGAGAACCAGAAGTGAGCGAAGTGTATATTCCCAGCTCTGAGTATCCGATAAGGGAACCGAAAGCGAAAGTGGTTCCGAAACTGGCTCCACAGGTACTGATAGAATTTTCTTGTGTACGGTTCACCTTTCCATTTGTATTTCAAGCACCTAAGATCGAATGTGACCTTTCTCATGTTAATTTGGAATTCAACTGTCGTCTACAATCGGCGGTAGACCGAACTGCGAGCGCCTAATAACCAGCGCCACCAACAATTTGATATTGGAAGATGAATGCTACATACAACTAAGATCAGTCTGTGGATCTGGGTATGCGTCCACTCACGATAACTGCTGTGTGTCCGCAGCTTCGCCATTATCTGCGGAGGAATGATAATGGAGCGGTTTTCATGCCAATATTGGCATCATATAGTGAAATTGCTTCGTTCTTAGAGACTGTCCAACACAGGGGCAATTTTAGATATCATAGTCCGGCTGCCGAGTATAGCAACTTTGCCGAACGCGGAACCTCAATTCGTTCCTGTAGACAAGGAAACGTGAGGAAAAGTCGACCACGCCTCCAGAAAAGAAAAAATGAGTTGCGCCCACCGACAAAATCTCGACCTTAATAAGGACGAGGCGCGCGACGGATTTTATTCAAAATCTGTGTTCTTCCATTTGCTATTTATCCGGCTTGATACTGCGACCTGCTCCAGTGCGATGGATGCGAAACAGGGATGTGCGGCAAACGATTGCGAGATTTCGGCAAACGGCAATCGAAAAAAATTCCAAAAACGGCCGGCAAACGGGAAAAAAAACTCATCCCTTAGATTGACCCAGAAGTTATCCACACGTGCCGCCCTACTTTTTTCTTTTTTTCCGCATACTTACGCCAACATTGTAATAATTCCAATTCAAGGGAATATTTCCTATTCAAGACATCAGATGAACAGAAACAAGACATGTGGGAGCCTATGGAAATCTAAAAAATCGCCAAGAGAAAGCGGCTTCGGCTTGTACAGGCACCGAAGCGGCACTATCGCAGAGTCGCTGTGGCAATGCCGTGACAGCCCCGCGATAGCGTCGCTGGTGCTCCGCGGTAGTGCCCTGCGGCTCCGCGATCAGTGGCCGCGTACTAACAAAAATAGCGCCGACTGTGAGTAACTTATATGAAATGAGTCATAATACAACTGGGTGAGCCTACGAACAACAATATACACCTGAGGTGCCTACGTCCTCTGTCTGATAGGGACGAAGAATAGCCCCGTTATTTCGACCTATTAGATACGGGATGTATCTCCTTGGTCGGCAATCTTGGGCTATTGAACTGGCGAAAATCTCGTTCTACCACACAGAACAGTGCTTCGCAGTCGACGCAGGATCGCTGATGCATCTTCTTGTAGCCCGTGCGGCTCTGACGCGGAACTGCCGCGGTGCTGTCGCGGCAATGTCGCGTGTGTTGTTGACGCTCAAGACACTGCAATTGAGTCTCCACGGCACACTAATCATCACGGAGCCGCTGCGGTACTACCGTGGGACTATCGCGGCACAGTCGAGGCTCGCGGCACCTTCCTGGCACTTCTTCGGTTAACTTCCTCAGAGTCCCTGCCCGCGTGTGTCACACGAATGCTTCCTGCTTCTTTTAGCTACCCCAGAATCTGTTATAAAGTTATCATAAGTGAGGTGGCTTCCTCTCAACCTTCCCCTAGCTCTCTCATCAAAGCATCCTTATGACATGCTATTTTTCTCAAAGGCCCACCGCTCCGCTGCTCGTGATAATCGAAATTGAGAGCCCACTAGATCTGCTTTAGAGTTCGTACCTGCAGAGAATTCAGAACCAGAACTCATCGTAATCGCTTCACTCACTCGTCCACACATGCACGCTTGCATAGCAGAATACATATAGTGAGAGTGTAAACAGATTTCCATCGCCTATATTGTTCAGAAATGGCCAGTCGGGGAAGTGAAAAATAGATGATTTAGAATTCTAGGACAACGGTTTAGCGAACAGTGGATTATCGGTTCACCCCTTGTGCCTACGTGACCGTGAACATAGCATCGGAATCTATCGTGAAGAGACTTCGCGTTCACTATTGAAAGGTTGGCGCAAACTCGGTTGCAATATGTTATAGCATATAGTACCGAGTTTGCGCCAATCTTCAACAGTGAACGCAGAGTCTCTTCACGATCCATGCCGACGTTAGGTGGCGTTTTTTCAATTTTGCCGTTTTGGCGGAAAACAACACGAATTCCGGCAAACGACAAACGGCAAAAAGTCCCGAAAATGGCCGGCAAACGCCATTTGCCGCACATCCCTGCTGCGAAAGCCATGAATATACAGGTCCGGGACAACTCGTCCACGTAATTCTTGCTTTTCAAATTCACGTAATTCTGACGGCAGCGACGGCCTGTCGCGGAGCTCCCGCCCTTTAAACCTGTCGCTGTCGCAGTGCGTTGCACAGCGACAGGCTTCGGCACATTTGCAGTATGTCAGCCCTACGCGATATTTCGCTCCGGCAGACGCGCGGTAACTGTTCCTATCCCGTGAAAAAATAGTAATTCTCATCACTGATGGCTCGTGCAGCGCGCGATGCTGCTCCCACCGTCTGCCATGCGTTCTTTCGTTGCCTCTAACCTGGACTCCGCACTAACACGCGTAGGAGCCATGAAAATTTCGCGATTTTACAGACTATACGAAGACGTTGCTCCGTTGCGGACCCGCCGCGGTTTGTGCTAAATTGCACGCCCGTCGCTCATGACAGCGACAAAGTATACCATACTCCCTAAGCATGTAGTGGATATTCTAAATGCAATGTGGTTATTAAGCGACGGGAGGAAATGGTGCGTCTCATCAGTCAAGCGCTGGATGCAAATTGGCTGTTATTTGAACGTCCATGTGAAAGCAGTGAAGCGGCCTCGTCGATGGAATGGTCAATTTACCGGAATGCGAAGTCGACAACTACATATCAGCACAAGGCTGTTGCCAAAGTTAGCTATTCGTTATAGATTTCATATATTGCTTCTTTCGGATGAGCCCATTGTTTAAGGTAGCCGAGATAAAGAAGCTGACCAAGAACAGCGAGCAGTACGTGTATGAAAGAGAGCAAACAAATGGATCTAATTCCTTTGTGACTGCCGATAGCTTGGTGAAGTCATAAGGTTGTATTAATTGCAACAACTGCCATTGCCTCGAAAGTAGTGTCGTCTATAGAATCTTCTCCTCGTTTCTGGCAAACATTAAGTTAAAGTATCCATTGTTAGGACTTTCTCCAATCCCGGTGAGAGTTTCAAATGAAGTGAAGAAAAAGAGTGTCAGAGTAAGCCGACCGACGATTGCTGATCGTGTGTACAGGTTCCCCGGATTGATCTGAAGAAAACCGCAAGGGCTCAATGTTTTAATAAGCTCTTTTTTGCTTCTGTAGCACTTTCAGGCTCTCCACAAATTTCAAAGTCTTTGAAGATTCTTTTCTGATAAGTTAATATTCAGGCAAGACCTTTTTTTCTCAAATCCTGCCCCCCCCATTCAGTATTCGTCAACTTTTCTCCATTACTGGCTTTCTGACGATTTCTTCCTTTCTGACGATTTCTTCGTTTTATTTCTAATGGAATCCTTTGATTGGCCCAATACTCCTAGAAATCATTTTTTAGATTCTTATACTATCTTAAAGAGAAGGTCGCGCTGATCGTAGCGGTATTCCCGAATTTTGTCAAAATTCACAGTGAACCTAGCCATAACTCTTGGAAAGCTCAAAGGCATCGTGTGCACAGAAAGAAAAAGAATTACTTTTTCGTTTTTTTTTGTACAGCATGGCTTCTTTAGTTAACGAAAACGTGGAAAGAGCCCCCGAAAAAAGTTTAGATTGTAAAGAAATATCAATTTGAATACACTGTTAAAATGGATTTGAAGTTAACGCCAAAATTTTTCGTGAATTTTTTCTGCATTCGGAGTTTGTACCGTAGTTGTTTTACATGTTATTTGACATTCGCACCGACATTCTATGAAAATGTGATAGAGGATCGGCATAGAAGTGCTAGATGATCGACCTCACAGCAGTTTTCAGCAGGTAATAACTTTTGAAGGCACAGACCAAGCCCAGGGACGAATTCTGAGATTTTCACATAATTGTGACCCCCCTCTCCCTTCAATTAGGACGGCTCGCAAACATCGGTTGCCATTGACAGAAGTTACGAGCCTTGGACAACTCGTTCACTATGCTTCCGCCGTTCAATTGTTGAGGGGCCATAACTCCGTTTTCAGTGGATTTTTACGATTCTAGAGACATCACTGGAATTGGCATGAGACCGTTTTAAAGATAGGAGGAAAAGCAGAAAAAGGCTTCTAAGGTTGGACTGTTCCTTTAAGGGGCTCATTTTCAAAGCCTTGTGAGTAATGTCAGCTTGCCCGAGTGGTTTGATTGTACCGAAAAAGCTGAAAATGCTTTCCAGCGCGCACGTTGCCTTTAACATTTGTGGCGAAAGTTTGTTGAAGGATTGGACTCACGTCTGCATCTGCCGTCGTTTGCCCCATTCCAGCGAAGCGAAGCAGAGTGACGTGAGAGACTGAGCAGAGAAGGGATGGGCGCAGATGTTCATTTAAATCTAACGAGCTCCAAGCTTCTATCGAGATCGAAAACCTCCCGCTCAAAGTGGCTCCATTTTTTTTGTCAGCTGCCAGAAGCAGGTGAAGTAGGTTATTCTTTTCTCAAAAAGCGTGTCTCCTACTCAAAATAGCGATTTTGCGGGAACGGAAGGGAAGGGTGGAGTTGGGAGTCACAATTTTGATGCGCATGCGCTGTCAGAATTAAATGAGATACTATAGAATTCAGAGAGAAAGTTTAGGTGATCTGCAATGTAAATAACCTTTGTGGTGCGTGCTCCCATATCATTGCTCCCACCATTACTGATTAGACACAGATCAATATTGACTCATGGAATTTAATTACGAAGTAAGAGATGAATTTTTTCTAGCGATCATACTATTCATTTTTATGTTGTTCGTGAACTTTGGTACCAACGTGTCATCTTGTATGTATTGTGATTGATATAAGTTTAACGGTGATGGTATTGATACGGCACTCTGAATAATTAATGGGTATTAAATGTATTAAATCAATGAATAAAGTTGTTAACGAAAAACGATCCTGAAGAGTTTATTAATCATTCTAATACTATAATACATTTCATCAACATTTCAATAAAATTTTCGAGAGAAATCGGCACAGTCCGTGTCAAAACGAAGCTGCCATGGTCAATTGCGGAACAGGGCGGAGAGGGGGAAAGGGAGGGCGAGAGAGTGTGGAGGTCGGAGTCAGCGGCGTGCGCGCAATGAGTCACGGTTATTTAGTTTAGACACAGACTGTCTCGGTTGCCTTTGGGGTTCAGTGGCAGGACTACTATGGAGAACGTGTGTGGGCCGAACAAAGCTCTAGTGAAGATTTCTAAAAGTCACCAATCGTAGTAACTATGAGGGGGGGGGTGTGGAGCCGAGTTCAGCAGGAATGGCGGATGAGGGGGCGAAAGTTATCGGTGCGCTTTCTCGCTTGTGACGGCGCAACATGTGTGTCTACAGGCACGCAATGCGGCACAGCTCGGGAAAGCTCAGAGCTACACGACTGGTTCAGATGGCGTACAAGCATTTGAATTATGGACGGATTACACACCTATGGAGGAGCTCGTACGAGTTGTGCGCACTGACGCGCGCGACAGAAATCCGCTCTGTTTACCCTGTCGGTACAGCGCGTTTACTGGAACCTTTACTTGATTTTTCGGGAGCTTATGATAAACGCGCTCTAGCGATGGAGTAAATGGGTCGGACCATGCGTTGGAACGTAAAACTCGCCCGAGTTCCTCCCTCGGTGTGAAATGCGTATACAGCCCCAAGTGAGCCATATCAGTCTATCACTTCCCTCCAGCGCTACCCACCATCAGTCTCGCTTTGTGGACTCGAAAATAAGAGAATATCTGCTGAATAGTCCAGAGTTGACAATTTTCGAGATTCTTCTGGGGTTGCGGCAGGCATTGGGTGGTTCCGCGTTCTAGGTTTCGGTGCGATTGTTCTAAGTCCCAGTATTATAAGGTTTTTGAGCTGCTTGTCGCAACAAAGGTGGTCTGCAAATGCGGATGAGAAGCTCGCGTCGAAACGGAAAGTGCATTTTGAAAACTGTCTTCCAAACTGTATATTGCAGTGGAACCGAATCACATAATCGAATACAGATGGAGCTTTTATCTCGACAGAATGAGCAACTCTAACCGGAGAGTCGAAAGGGGGCAGATGCCGAGTACATTTCAATAATCCCAATATATGCGAAAAGTATCTGAAATAAAATCTGTTATTACAGTTGCACTGCGCAGTGACCTCACAAAAAATCGACCCTGTGGGGTTATGGAGCTCTCTAGGGAGCTGCACGCGTCGCGCCTACGCGACCAAGCTTGTCCGCAGCTCCTTTTCCGTGTACTGGGCCCACAAACACTGTGGGTGGATCCCTTCTGTTAGCAAACTAGCCAAATTCATCATTATCGTGAGAGCTGCATAGCCTGATCTGTGAAAAATAATCAGTTTGCGGATGCCTTGTTCCAACGCGGGCAGTCGCCTCGCGGCAATCTGCGACCATTAGGTTGAGTTGGGGTGAAGGGCGCTATCAGATCCCTTTTTTATATTGAAAAGAGATGGTCGTGAGCCGATTGCTTGGGCTGAAGCATAGCGTCCAGATTTCGAGCATATCCCGTGCGAAGGACGTAAACTTTGCCCATTCAGACAATTGTAGGTGTGGGCTCCACTATTTAGCGTGAGATCTCACACAAAGATGGGGAATTGTCGACGATGAATGAACCGTTTATTTAGAGATGCAGTGCTGTACACAATGATAAGTCCTCCCGTTTTCAGAAGGAAATGAGGGCCCATTTTTCTCCGAGAGCATGATGCTCTATCAGTTCTCCAATGTTTATGTCGGTATGAATGTTATGCAATGCACATATGAGACCTATCTTAAACTGTGGAGAACTCGGAGCCAAAATCTGTTGTGAACGCGGTTTTTCAATTCTGCGTGTCTACTGCGTGAGCTTTCTCACAATCAGTTTCAGTGCTGGGAACTGCCAGGTGGAAACATGTACGGCGCAAAAATTGACCAGCAACAACCGGGCCCGCATATCCTTTTGAAAATGGTCTCTCTAAGAACCCGTTACAATAATAAGTGTACAATATAAACAATGAGGATGAATGTCC
This sequence comes from Aplectana chamaeleonis, assembly GCA_029168955.1. NCBI lineage: Eukaryota > Metazoa > Nematoda > Chromadorea > Rhabditida > Cosmocercidae > Aplectana > Aplectana chamaeleonis. The sequence goes on along the minus strand of JAPDOI010001043.1, from coordinate 100,972 downwards.
AAACGGGACACAAGGACGACTTATTCGTGAATGGCGAAGTGGTGGTCTCAACGGGTGGATTGCATATTCGTTCCACAGCAGCACTTTCGTTCCACATTCTGTCGTAGTTCCGTCCAACGGAGTCCTGACAGGACCGTGGAGGCTGAACATAGAAATACTAAGGAAACTCTTATCGTTGATATCGTAAAATGGGATTCTCGAGTTGCTTTATGCATGTACGTACCGTATAGTCCCTGCAAAAGTCGTCGCAGAAGTGACACAGTGTGATATCACAGGAGACAAGTAGTTCACTGACACCCGCTTGCCGAATCGACAACCATCCGAGCGAGAAGGCGTGATTGAACGAAGCGTACGAAGGCGAATGCAGCAGGGCAGACTCTGCTGTACAACTAAACCAGCAAGTTATACACATTTTGCAAATCAAAACCATTCAGATCACAACAGCAAGGGAAGCGGGTGACAAGGAGTTTCGCAGCACAATAGGGGAACGTGCCGCCGATGCAGCTCCTCCTGTTGTGCTGCAAATCAGTCGAGTCGAGCAGCTAATCCCTCTATTGCATGGCTGGTACATTTTATTGTCAAACTAAAAACCTTCATCGATTTTTTAATGACTACGATGGCGGTGTATAAGGCACTACTTCTTAATGAATGGGCAGTGGGTGGTGCAGTCCGGTTCTAGAATATGACCCCCAGTCACTATCCGTACGATAATGTTGAACGCTGAGAGGATAGCTCTCATGGTCTAACGCGTAGAAAGCTTCATCGTAGTGGGCTGTGGATAGGCTTATTGACCACTATGCTCAAAGTGGTGAAGGATCGTGCTGGCTTAAGCCGTTTGGACAGGTTCAAGGAGAGGCACACGGGTCAATAAAGTACGTCCGAATGATACTGACGGCCACGCGGTTGGCGTGCGTGCTGAGCGGCCGTGACGTAGGCCCTTTTCGAGCCTGTAAACCGGTTAGCAGGAATATCAGACAAGTACTGATCAATATGCCAGTCAGCTGTCTGCAGCCATGCGTGACCGTTTGAAAAATCGCTTCGCGACGACAGTCTCTTTCGGATGGACTATATTTGGGGTAATGTGAACCAACCTCGCTACAATTGGATTTTTTTATCCGGTTTTCATCCGAATCATGCGGTGGGATCCTATTATCCAATCGGTTCTCTGATATCCAATCCGGTAGAAAATTCTCATTACGGATGTGATCCGCTATACGAAAAATTATTTTAAAGGCAGTGTTCACGATAGTCTTCAATTCTGAGATTAGTAGCTACATTGATTGAATGGCCCCCGGGTAGATCTAAAATGGCGTAGAAATTGAGAAAAACACACCAGAACTATACGAAATTCTTACCCCAGCTCTTAAGTATCACAGGAAATGTTTGTTGTGACAATGAAACCCTTTGTGGACCCGTCCCTTGCAATTCTCTTTTCTCCATTACTCCGTTCTTTCCTTATACCCCTAACTAGCCCTGCTTTGTGTGAAATATTCTTCTATTTTCGATTGACCCAATTTCGCACCGTTGACAACCACCATGAACATGTTCAACGTTTTAGTGCGTTTCTCGCCGTTTCTTCGTAATTTTTGTAGCACTTGGAAGCCAACGCATTGTTTTATGTGAAAAACTCGGGGACGAAAATCATCGTGAACACTGCCTTTAAAGGCACAGGACACCCAAAAAATTAATTTTCAGATTTTATGCTTATCTTGGAAAGAGTCACACGCTGATCACAGATTTGTCTCTGAAATCATCCAAGACCCCCTTTGAACAGAGTTGTAGCTCTTCAAAGATGCCTAGATTTTGAGGGTGGAAATTTGGTGGACGAGTTGTCTCAGACCTGTACTTCTCTTCATTCGCAATCGTTGCGTGAGAGAAAGCCAGGATAAGGAGACAGTTCGGCAGTGAACTGAAGAACGACGATTTGTTGGAATTCATCCATCCGTCGAGCCGCTATGGAGCTCGAAAATCTGTTAGGGGGTCGGGCCTGTGGTGGCGAGCGAAGGGGTCGGGCCTGTGGTGGTCGCTTATATTTCGCTTATCTGAAGGAGTTGAGATCTCGTATTTGGCACGTGTTATACAGGAGGGGTCTTCTACATAATTACATGAAAATCTCAAAATTCATATCTGAGGGTGTACTGTGCCTTTAAGCCAGTATCCGTTTTATCCGATAAGTTGGTTTTGCGAAATTGACTTTATATTAGAATCCGGACGGAAGCGATTTCGGCCATCGGATGGAATGCATACTGATGACAGCGAAGGGTTTAACATCAATGTCGCCCTTGGGTATAATCTCTATCGAACTGCAGTGCGACCCCACAAATGTGGGATTCTCTATGACAGCTCCACCCAGCAACAGGCGCCACGAAAAATAACTCACCCATTTGATTTCACTAGGTAAACTGGACTCTTCCTCGTGCCTACCCAACAGTTCTCCACTCGCATTGCGTGATACGCTGTAAAAACATATTCGTTCGAAACTTGACAATTGCAATGCTTTCTACTTACAAGAAGGAAATATCAAGGTACCGTTTAATTATAAGTAAGAATTAATGTAAAACATAATTATGTGGAGTGATTTGCCTGACCTGCATTACATTTCCACTCGAAGCAGATCCTTGTGTGCCATGAGATCTTATCCCTTATGGTCAATGAAGGGTTCTTGCAGGACGTCCTGAAAAAGTCCTGCCATATATAAAGCCGTCACGAATCGCACTGACACTTTTAGTTTCCTATTGACGGTTCGCGCTAACTCGTGCTGAGTGTAAGGCCTGTCAGAATGAGACTGTCGGTCCAGGCGGTTGGCGTGCGTGTCGAACGGCCGTCGCAAACCCATCAGGCAATTTGTAGTGTTTTAAAATTTTTTCGTGTTTTGCTCAAAACTTGTTTGGTAAGATAATCTAGACCTATAGCTAAACACGAGCCATTTCGTTTGCAAAACCTACCTCACTAAATTGAATATCGACAAATGGCTACCCAATTCGTATTAGCACCCTGAATATCCCCCGAAAAGAAATTTCGAGTCAAATCTGAGGCTCTTACCAAACTACCGTACACCCATCGCAATCTACCGTAAGCTGTCAGAAACCGATAAACGGATCTTAGATTTGTGTTGAGCACTCCCAATAACCCTAGCAGAAACATTTTGAACCACATCTATCGTAGCGTTCTGGAAATTGCCAAAAGTTGTGCTTTGCCCTGAATTTTTCACCCGATGGGAAGCTCTGACCGAATTAAGCCGAAAACTCATAATATGTACGGAAAAGAAGGGGTAAACGCCTATAACATTTGTATTGAAGGAGTCAGTTGAGACTTCTGTTTTGACACCGTATTTACTGGCAACCTTCGGTGTTCTTGACACCTTCTTCAGACTTGCATATAACATCTGACAGCATACGGCGCAAAGGCAATGAGTACACAGTTGAAGAAAGTGAAAAGTAACCAGAGCCGGCTATACCCAAATAGTGCAAACTATAATACAAATTCACAGACTGTTACGTAGAGCACTGATGAAGCAGTTAGAGCAGCTATACTCACCTCCCTGATAAGGAGTAAGTGCGCGAGCAAAGCCCCGTCATACTGTAAATCTATGTGATAAGCCTCGGCGTATCATTTAACCCATCCCTGTTATTGATCTCTGGGGAAAGACGCTTGACGGCTAACGCTTCAAGAAGTTTCCTTTCCGGCGACGCTTCTAGAGAGCGGTGTAGCATGGAAACTTTTAAAGTTGGTGGGTCTTCGCGGGCGTGATGTAGTGTTCGATGCTGCGAGAAGCTGTTTCGTAGGTAAGATGTAGGGTTTCGTAGCGCTCGTATATTGTCATCAATGCGGACGTGAAGTGGACGCATTGTTTCCCCGATATACATCTCACCGCATCCTCGCACAAAATCATGTAAACGGTCTCACGTAATTGACAGATCTTCGCTTCCGGGCAGTACGTGCAATAGTTCCGTCCACATTTTTCTTCATAGATTCATGTCGATGTCAGTATGCTCTTAAGGTTTACTGGGCCGAAATACAAGCTTCACTGGCAATCCTGACAATCTGACGACTCTGTTTAGTTGCCTAGATATTGTGTCGCTGACGTACGGCAATACAGGAACGTCTGCCACCGGTGACTCTCGTGTATTGATCTTATTTTTCGTCGCAACGAGATTTCTAACCGCGTTTGCTTTCATGTAGGTTTAGTGGATGAGCGCTCCGCGAATGAAGAATGATGTTTCTTGATGTTGGTTTCTTGTACCAAACAACATGCTTCATGCTACTGGAAATCCAAAATTTCGCATTGAGAAAAGGAAAGGTTGCGTCCTCACCGGGGATTTCCATGGTGAAGCCAAGGTTTTGATCGCTTGTGTTGGGATTCTCGAGCACTGGTGAAGCAGTTAGAGCAGCTTTTTTTTCGTAAAAAATCGTAGGAATTTCGCGCTAATGTTTCCAGTACAGAAAAATTATGTGGGGCGATGACTCCCACTCTCACAGCTATTTCGAGGGGAATGATAGTATAAAAACCTTCTTCGGCACGATGCCTGAAAAATTAACATTTTCTTCACGCAGATGCATAAGTGTTTAGTGTTGTGGAGTAGGAAGCATTAGTTTGCTGAATGTGCTGTTCCACGTCTACAGGGTACTCAGCCGATTCTCGGCCCCGAGCCGCACCGAATAGGAATTGGAGCCGCCTGACAGTTCGGCTCGTTCTCCCAATCTCCGGGCTACTGCTGTTGCTGTTCGAGCCAACCGGAATAGCCCGGACAGCAGCAGCAGTGGCCCGGAAAGCAACAGCGGTGGCCCGGACAGCAACAGGAGCCGACTCGCAAACTGGAAAAACGAGCCGAACTGTCAGGCGGCTCGGGGCCGGTAATTGCCTGAGTAGGGCGTCACGATACTATGTGAAGTGTGGGGAAGCACATAAATAGTTCACCCATTCACGACCACGCCTAATTTTGAGTGGCTGCACGTTCGGACCGTGTGCAATATTGCGTTACCTTCTACCGTGTTCCACCGGTGGGACACGCGAGCTCGAATGGCACGCCACCGAAAAAGCGATTTCTGTTTTTCATGTTCATAGTGAAGCGATCAAGGAAGTAAACATGAACCAGAGTTTGCGCTCACAGCCCTCTTTCTATCAAGAGAAACAACTGCCTGAAGTCGCAGCAGGGTCAAACGGGATTATTATTTTGCCACCACTACTCCGGTGATATTCACATAGGAGTGTTACTCTGCATGTGATTCACAAACCTGCTATTTGTCTACAAGTTTTGTGTCGTGTAGGTTTGGTCTTGGTGGGTAAAAATGTTTAAATTGGAGAAAATCTACGTTTCGGGGTCAACGTACAATTCCCGCGCTAAGTTTTGTAAAAACGGGGAGCATTTGCCAAACTTGGCTAAAAAACGTCTGATGCTTGCAACTTTTTTGAACCAAGACTTTTTTGAATTCCGCAAACGCCATCATATTTAGAGCTCAAATTGTTACCTGATAATTTACTTTTTGAACCGAAGTTCCCTGAAATCGCTTTGTTTCTGAATGAATTTCCACGTTTTTTCATGTATTATATTAGATACAGGTGGGACATTCTGGAGATTCGTGCAAATAGAATTTCGGAAATCCTTCATTAAACACGCTTGGGAACCTCTTGAAAAGTCTGAAATTTTCTTGACAAACCCAAATTGTCAAATAAAGTACGAAAATTTACCTGCATCAATCTCAACATTGCCCCACCTGCATCGAATAAATGAAGAAAACGTAGAGATTGCTTTACTATTTCTTTTAAAATTACTACTCGCACTTTGCAGCGCGCGACGTTTCGAAAAACAACTGCAAAAACGATTTCAATCAAAATCAAAGCGCCCTCAGAAAACTTCACTACGCAAAGTATATTGTGAGGTAGGGATTTGTGCTCTGAATACGTTAGCGTTTTCAAAATTCAAAAAAGTCTTTCTTCGAAAAAGGTGCAAGCGTCGGACGCTTTTTTGCCAAGTGGCAAATGCTCCCCGGTTTTACAAAACTTAGCGCGGGTATTGTAGGTGTAGTCATGGTACTGGCACATTTCCAAATCGACAGAACGTGATTTCAACTCAGGTTTCCTGCTTTTAAAGCTGTGAATTGCAGAAAAAGAAAAAAACAACTCACAATGCGATCGAAAAGTTGTTTTTGCAAAAATTTTCTCGTATTGAGCCCCAGCTACTTATTTTCACGATTGTTTAAACATTGTGCTATAGTGGAGCTACTGACGAACCACGACCTCCGTATTCGAGTCTAGGATAGGTTTATACATTGAACATGAAAAAGTTTGGAAAATCGTCCTCGCAGCAGAGAAGTCGATTCTCGAAAAGCGTGTCTCAACGGTGGGACAGGTGGATCGAAGCGGTAGTCAACGCGTGTCCCACTTTGGAACACGTGGTCGTGAGTGAGTTAAAGGCAGTGGTCACGATGAAAAACGTCATCGAAAAAACTATAGTCTATCGTCGATCACTGGTAGAGAGAGCGCCGCGTCGAACACATGTGGCGCGCACGCAAGCGAGGAGGTAGTGATGGGATCATTACCTTCTCGCTTGCGTGCGTGCCACTTGTGTTCGACGCGGCGATCTCTCGATCAGTGATGGATCATACAGCAATGGTAGTAGGACCTGGTGAGGTCGCGGACTCTTCTTAACATACTGTAGTCTGATTGTGTTATCACTCATTTTCTCGAGATAACTGAGATTGGTCGGTGAGTTTTTGTTTCCATTCTCGCATTTCACCTGTTTTCATTGCTTCCACAGATGTAGCCATATCGGTGAAAACAGAGACTCACCGATCTATCACAGCTGTTTCGGAAAAATGGGTGATACCACTAACAAACTACCGTATGTTAGGACGAGTCCGCAACCTCACCAGGTCCTACTTCCATTGCTGTAGACTATACGAAAATCGGCTTAGATCAAAAACAGCTGAAAAACTATGAAGGTAGTACGGTGAAAAACGGGCTAGAATTACATGCCGAGCAGTCAAAAATCATCGACATTCAGAGGAAAAGTCATTACAAATTCACCTAATAAAAACAGTTGAGCAATGAAAGAATGCACTCCAGTCATTGTTTTTGACTAGATGTGTACATAAACTCGAAGGTTCATTGATTGAAGTTCAATTTCAAGCCAGCTGATGTTCTTGATATAAGAGGTCACATCGATACCGATGATGTGGAGTGGGCTCGTCCACCATCAAAAGACAAGAAAGTTCAGGCTTCAGATTTGGCCCAGATTAGTGTCTTTTTTTTTCGCGATTTTTTCTTATAGGCCCTACTACTCGAGACCCAGAAAAGGGTTTAGAGAGAAAAAGACGACAAGCATATTTGTTCACGACCATTGCCTTTAGATAAGTTTCAAACACACGTCTGTATCCAGTGTTGGCAGGAGGCCTGCGAACGCATACGGGGCAGATGAGCACATGTTGTAGCTATGTATGTTCTGTTACCTGCTTGGCTTTCAAAATTTGTGATTGATCAATAACACAGATGAATTTTACTCTCTACGAATAGAAAAAAATACATGGAGTTCAATAACGAAGCTGCTGAACTAGGGAAAAGCTATCTTATTAAGCATTGAACTACACCGCACCATAATAGCCGTTAAGAAGACGCACGTTGTTCCATATGTAGAGCATTTAACATTCCCTACGCGAAAACATATGTACAAATGTGACGCTTAATATTCATTGATTGTCATTGGGTAAAACAAACTACCTTTTCGTGTTTCAAAAGTCAATGCTCCGAAGCACTGAGAAAATTATGTTTGTTCAATTGAGAACTTTGTTGAAATCAATGTCTCTTTTAGGGAAAGCTAGGGGACGCTGGGGGGAGGCAAGGAGGCGGTGCGGGGCGACTACACTACAGAGCTAATTTTCTTGCAAAAAAAGCGTTTTGCGGCGTTTTTTGCTTTCACAAAGCATTCCCATGACTTGCTTCAAAGTGCTCCCATTTCAAATTTGAAATCATTTCTGGAATGATTCCATTTAGTTCTATACGATAGTGCTACAAAATAATGGATTAGCTTTGAAAGTGTCTCGGAAACTGCATATCTGCATCACAAAATCGCTCGTTATGAACTGATCACACGGCCATGACAGCAGAAATCTGCCATGTTTTGGCCTGAGGTCGATGTTAATACTGGATAGAAATCCACATTTTTTAACAAAATATTGTATTTGAAAAGACTTTGTACACATAGGTACCATTGCATTCGCCCCTCATACGAAAACTTCCTGAAAAAGTCATTTCGTCAATTTTGAAAAGAGTTATGACGATGCGGCGCTTTGCGAGCGCAAAAACCGCTGCAGAACGCTTTTTTTTGTAAAAATTTTGCGCGGTACTGAACCTGGGACCGTATGAATGAACGACTTACCCGCGAGGTAATGGGCACAGGAAATGCAGAGATTCTGAGTAACATTTAATGTAACATGTAACATCCTTACCTGGCGAGTAAGTCGTTCATGCACGCGGGTCCTGTCCGATTATCGCCTTCTCTTCGCTCTCCCCTATCCTTTCATAGCCTTTCCTGCAAGGAAGGGTAGGGGAGGCTAGAGGAGAACGAACAGAAGTGATAGTGCTGGCGAGGATTATGTCCTTGTTGCGGGCCTTGACATGAATCGTCTCCTTGTTGTGGGAGTCTTGCTCCTACCAATGGGACGCAGCCCCAAACAGGTTATTGGCGCGCATTTATATCACAAAGGCACGTGCTACTACGACGAAGACGTGAGCGCGGCAAAAGTTTTGAGCATTCCCAACCGTGGCCATGCTTAACTCGGCAACGTACGTACTCATATGTAACCCGCGTTGCGGTCCTCAGAACTTTCGAGGTATGTTATCGAATACTTTCACGCTACATTCCATGAAGACTCAAATGCGTTGAATAAAGGCGCTTACCATTCCGCATAGCAGCATGTGAACTACATCATAGACACGCTCATCCTTCTTCAAAGCCGCATGTAACATACGCCGCTCAACCCTCAATCTGCGGGCTCGATGTATGAAACACTAATCCTACAGGAAGGTTACGTGTCTTTAGTGTATTTTGCACTCAACCATGAAGTAAGGCCCGTGTGGGTTGAGCGGCGCATGTTTCATGCAGCTTTCAAGGCAGTGGGCGCGATCAAATATGCTTGTCGTCTTTTTCTTTTTAAATCCTTTTCTGGGTCTCGAGTAGTAGGACCTATAAGAAAAAATCGCGAAAAAACTGTTTTGGGCCAAATTTGAAGAGTGAACTTTCTTTCTTTTGATGGTGGACGAGCCCACTCAACATCATCGGCATCGATATACGATTATGAATTGCCACCGGCACAAAATTCTCACGGTAAACAAAATTGATGATACCCAGTTGATAAAGGGTAGGGTATAAAGAAATTGAGAGCGGTGTGTTTTCATTCACACCGTCATTCTCCCGGAGGTGAGGCCCCGGTCATAGTTGGATGAGCCGACTTCTCCAGCCCGGTCGATATACACAGAATGCATTGGAAATGGGATGCAAAAATCACTCGGTGTATCCCCCGCTCCCCACAACACCCCCAACATCCCCCAACACCCACCCGGTCGATACGTATGAACAACATGGTGAGGTGAACCTGGAGAAAATCACTCGGTGTATCCTCTCCAACACCCCCGCACCCCCGCACCCTTCAACACCCCCAACACCCACCCGGTCGATACGTATGTTTAAAACGATGGAGTGAGGTAGAAAATCACTCGATGTATCCGACGCGGTCGATATCCATGCAATACGTGGATGAGAAAATCACTGGGTGGGTGGGTCGATGATAAAACATTGCGTATCACTGGAAAGCTAACCTTACTGCTACCTCCGTTACTTCACCATACTCTCCTTCACAATTTCTTTGAACAGGTGCAATCCTGTTGGCCACGTAATCATCGTCATATCTAGTTGGATACATCGAGTGATTTTCTCAACCTCACTCCATCATTTTAAACATACGTATCGACCGGGTGGGTGTTGGGGGTGTTGGGGGTGCGGGGATGCGGGGGGTGTTGGGGGGAGTCGGTGGGTTACACATGCAAATAGCACCAACTCTGACCGGGGCCTGAGCGGCTGAAGCTGAACACACTAGAAAATTAGGGAAACAGCCTCACCGGTGATAAAGATAACACGATACCGGGGCCTACTCATGGAAAACTCTGGCAAGAAAAACTACTTCACTTCCGTGAGAATTTTGTGCCGGTGGCAAATTATGATCCTGTGGCATCGGTGACCTCTTATATCAGGAACGTCAGCTGGCTTGAAATTTTAATTAATGAAACTTCGGATTCAAGTACACATCTAGTCAAAAACATGGACTGGAAGCTTTCATTGTTCAACTGTTTTTAATAGGTAAATTTGCATTTATTTCTTCCTCTGAATGTCGATGATTTTTGACTGTTCAGCATGAGACTGCGATCTTGCTTGTGGGCGCTGTGCACGTGTGCACGGACTGGCTTCTTTGGGACCCAAAAACCTCAATTCTAGCCCGTTTTGACTGCGCTACCGTCATAGTTTTTCAGCTGTTTTTGATCGAAGCTGATTTTTGTAGTTTTTTCGATAACGCTTTTCATCGTGACCACTGCCTTTAAAGAAGGATGCGCGCATCTATGATACAGGGCACATGCTACTATACGAAAGGTAAGGGCGTCTTTAATTTAACGTATTTGAGTCTTCATGGAATGTAGCGTGAGGGTATTCGACAACATGCCTGAAAAGTTCTGAGTTGAAGAGCCTTTCAACTCGACGAGGTACTCCAGTTGGGAACGCATGGTGGTGGAATTGGGCTCAAAGAACTAAGCAAACTTAATTGAGTAAAAATGTTTAGATTTGGTTTGTCTCCGTCTCCCAAAAAATGGCAGTTCGCTGAAGTGCAGGCAGAGAACACCTTGCTTTTAGTTCAAAAGAAAACGATTCAAAATGTGCAGGTTTGAAAAGGATGAATTGAAAAATCCATATCAGAGCGACGAGAAAAAATCTCAAAGTCAGTGTTCACGATAAAAGTCGTTATTCTGTTTTCCTCCATCTTAGGAACGGTCCGTGCCTTTGATTTCCAATCATGTTCTTGAGAAATCGTACAAGACCCTGGAAACGGAGTTATGGCCCTCAAAATTCAGTTGGGAAGCATTGTGGACGAGTTGTCCGGGGATTGTAACTCCCATTGCAGCCGATGTGCGAGCTCACACCTGAGTAAAGAGAGACGTTGAGAATGAAAGGAAGGGCGTGGCTTTTGATCGAAAACCATCTCTCATCTAACCACGAATTCAGGGAAACTGTTATAGGACGCGGGTGGAGTGGCCCAATGGGTTGGCTGGCCCACAAGATTTTCACCCACTTACCGGCCGTTTTTCGTCGCACTTCCGTTCTTAATCTTCTTAGAGGGACCCGAAGCTTACGTTTTAGCCAAAAAACCGTGCAACTTTTTCTTCGTGAACACTGCCTTGAATGAGTTTGTTTTATAAGAGATTCGGCAACATATGGATTGAAAAACACGAAAAAATTCTTGAAATTCACTATTTTTACTTGCGCTATCACGAGCGTGCGATAGGGACTTATCGGTTTATTCATTCGGAATAACTGCCTAAAATTTCTGTGTCTTTCTTTCTTTCTATACCATATGCCTACTATACCATACTATTTCTTTCTATACCATCCAGAACACGTTTTTTCAACATATCACTGGAAAGGAAATTGCTGATACTGAACACAGTTTCAAAAAAATACTGATCTGTTATTTGGTCGTGGTGGCTGCGGTTTTTTCTGCTTTTTGGCAAGCACGTGGAGCTCTGTTAATTCTTTGTTTACTGATTGTTTTGTGTTTCTCCTCATTTGCGTGGTTGTTTTTGGTTGAGTCGGAAAAGTCGCAGTCGACTTTTTTGTTCGTTGCTTTCCTGTCGATTGCGCACCATGAATGCAAAATAAATATAAATATAAATATATAATACAAACCAATTAATTATTAGTACTCGACAGATAAAATAAAGCTTTAGTTAAAAACTTTCGGTGAAGTTAATGCCGAGAATTCACGAATGAGGTCGAAGCATTCGTTGCATCTAGTTTTAGGTGTTTATTAAGTACATAGAATTGCCACTTCACATTCATCATGGTGACTGAGCAGCCTCATAAAATGTACCCGAGGGAGCGAGGTTTCATTGACGATTCGAAGGATGCCTGAAGTCCTTTTGAGATTTAGTTGCTGTTTGGGAAAAATGTCAGATCTGCTGCCGATAACAACGTGTTGAGGCCGTTCTGACAGAAGAAATCTAGGAACCAGAAAAAGTTGAAGAGGAAAATAGCACGTGCCGTCATTTCGACCTAACCCCTTTCAAGTCGAAGCCCACCGAGTAGAAACAATCATGAAGGGTACCAATCATGGTTTTTATACTAGCAACTAAAAAACCGTATGAAGTGAGCGTATAAATGCTTCTATGAATTCGAATTATATGAATGAGGACCTCCTAACATTTTAGATTTCAAAAATAGTTTAGTTTAGTTTAGTTTCATTACGATACATAAGGCAACCGTTGGAAAAAACATCTACCAATGAAAAAAAAACTGCACAAACACAGTGCAACAAATGAAAAATAGAATTGTGAGCACAAGTGCTGTCGATACCAATCAAACTAGGATAACTCGTAGCAATGGAAAACGTTTGACATTCTCCGCTTAAACTGAGCATAAGTCACATTTGTAGCTGGAGTATTGTTTGTAGCTTTGAGAAAGGCACTCCCTGCTCCAAAAGTACATAAACGATTTTGCCCGAATAGTGGTTTTTGGTCTAGGTAACGCGATTTTGAAATGGCTCCCCTCCTCGTATTGGTTATCGTGGAACTGAAAAAATTTCATTTCAATAGAACTTGTTGGTGAATCCTAAAGTGAACGATGCTTCAATATGAAAAGATTTCTAACAAATTTGGAGCGCTCGCAATGCTCTCACCTTGGGAAATAGTCAAATTTGCTAGCAAGAAAATAATATGATGTTCTGGATCTGCCTGGTTGCAGGCCCAGATTAAATCGAGAAGAATTCCACTCACTATGCCCTGATTAGAGCGGGTTTTAGTCTGAGAACGCCTTCAAAACACATGCATATTTCACCCAGGCAGGACTTGCAGTGAGGAATGGGACACATTAGTCTAAACCCTACCGAGAAGCAAAAACAAAGTGGGCCTTCCGGCTGTCTCATAGCGCTCAAATGGAAAATTACAGATTAGAATAGAAGATTACATATTACTTTTTTTCAAAGAGAATTGAATCATGCTTTCAACCTAGAAAGCTATTCTTTTGTTTAGTTGCGAAAGGGAAATCCATAGTCCAGAAAAAAATTACTGTGCTTCTCTGGGCCCAATTCCGGTCGGCAATCGCGACTCGACACGCTTTGTGACCGCTCGCTTTCGAGTCAGAAGAGTTTGACTCTAGAAGGGTTTTCGGAACCGGAAACTGAACAAAATTGGAGAAAACTGTGTAAAAAAGCCACATCGAGTCGGTTTCGGCGCTGGAAACTCCACTGACTCCAGCGCGTGCGACCGGGAAATAGCTTGTTACCGTGAGCTAGCCGAGAAATAGCCGCCAATCAATGCTCGCCACGAAATAGTCGTCAAATGAAGGTCTCCAGGAAAGTATAAGGGGCATTCTTGAAGAATGATACAGATGCCGACACCCAGTTGGTTTGATTACCCAAGTTTGAGATACTTGAACCCCGCTCAGCAACTGGAGGCCCCTCCCAACAGCTGGCGGCCCTGGATAGCGGCTCGGCAAGCCGGCGACGGCCGCGTGGCGTGTCGGTGTGATGGCCGCGCGTATATTATTTTGGGTTGTTTCCTGCTATTTTTTGGTTATTGTTGGACCATTCGTCGTCTGCCTGGTTAACAACAGAGGAATATCCCACCAGGAGCCGCTGTGAAGCTTGGTGGGGTATTTATCGGCCAGAACGTTCAGATTCGCAATGGAATTCCGTCTCGCAATCGCGGACAACGGCTATTGCAGCACGCGGCTTGAACGTACTCAGACGTTCACCGTTGTCTACAGGACGTCGATCCGCCCAGAACGAGTCACCGCTGGCGAACAGGCAGCTCTACGCGGGGCCGTCGCGGTGTGCTGTTGAGCAGGGGGCTACGGGCTGTTAAACAGCCTATCGACCAGCAATCCCGCCGAGTGCCACAAATCGACCTAGACCGAGTTGTTGTCCAAAGGACGTCGATTGGGGATGTCTACGGGGGTGCAGGTCGATGGGCTGTTCTACAGAACATTCGCGGGAGGGGCGGTGGCAGCGTCCATCAATCGATGTATCACGAGGATTGTGCCGTCCGAGTTTTCATTTTGGTTATATAAGATTTCCAATTCGTTCTCTTTTTATGATGCTGTAGACTTCTTTAGTAATTCTTCTCATTTTTCAACTATGTAACGAGATCTGTGATTCATTTTTAAACCACGTCTTTCCGTGGAAAGGGTGTTGGTGACATGCCGAGAGGTGCACCTCGAGGAGTTCCCCGTGATGGACCCGAAGGTTCCTGTGGTTTAAGAAGCTTTCAGCAACTGACACCTTCGTATTCAGATTTTGATTTCTTTTCTTAATCCGTTTATGTGTGTGCATTTGCGTCGCTTTTAGTTGTTTGTCAGGAATCTCTGATCATTCTGGTGGCGTTTTTGTTTACTTCCTGATTCCCATCCATGTTGTAAATGGAAAGGAGGAAAAAACTCGAGGAAGGGGAAAGATAAATGTAAAGCGAGTTGGAAAAGAATTTTAGATAAAAAAAGCGTAGTTAGCCGATATCACCTTTTCTGGTTAACAAGAGAAGCTTAAGCCATTTTAGCGTAGTCGGAATGAGCGAAATGGAGTACCTTGCCCGAGCTCTAAAAATTGCCGCATTCAATGCGTGTCGAATATGTATCCAACTCGGAGTGACCTACACCCACAGGAAGGGTGTGTTGCAGGGTTTCACGATGCTCTAAACAGCTGCACGTGCTGCAAAGCATTATTCCCTTAGGCGCACGTGTTGCAAAATTTAATCACAGGAGCACGTGCTACAAACTCAGTCCAGCGTTATCAGCACGTATCGGTACCGTGAGCGCGGCCGGCGCACCGACATGCAACTCGAGCCAGCTCGCCGAGCACCATCTTGGGCCGCGACTGGTTGTGATGAGGTCTCTCAGCGGCTGGGCAAGCAAAGCACCGCAAACTCGTGTAATTGAACCAGCGAGGTTGCCGGCATCAGTGTCCCGCCTCAAGAGTGTGTCGTATGACTTACTTGACTTGACTTTAATCGGTTGGCTTTCGCCTGACGCGAGGTCATTCCGCATCTTCACCGAGGTGTGCCGTCCTAGTATTCAGCCGTGTCCATTTGTCACGGTCCTCAGCCACAATTTGAACTACAATCCATCCATTGATCCCACTATTCCACTTCCTGCGTGAAGTAAAACATCCAGCGCCTGAATTGCCGCCTTCTTCAATGCCGAGTGATTTCAAATCCTCCTTCTACCACATCCGTCCAAAACTTTCGCCTACGTCCAGGCGGCCGTTTCCAGACAGGACTTGGAAGCATCCTTAGAGCGTGTTGAGCAAGACGATCTGGTGGTCTCTTGAAATATGCCCCAACAGACGAAGACGACCTTCCGTTGCCGCTTGAGATGGCATTGGGAGATGTTGGCACCTCCCTCGTGTCAAACGTTGATGTAAGGCGTCAATCTCGTTGTAGAGATCTTCGTTGTGGCACATCTAGAAGTATCCGAGCAAACGTCTAAACAGCTTCCTCTCCGTTGCAATCCAACCTTTCCATCCTGCGTCTTCGGATTGCTGCCCACGTCTCCGATCCGTACATCATGATAGGGCGAATAGCGGATAAGTGAGCCAGCGCAATCTTGACTTCCCTTCGCGATGGGGGGTAGACCACCAAACAGATTGGTTAGAGAATTGAATGCAGACTGTAGCTTACGCACATCGTTTGCTGAATATCCGCTGCATATGTAGCTACCATCCGTTCTTCAGCAAACAGCCCAAATAACGAAATCGTCCACCAGTTCGATACACGTTGTCCGTCCACACAAACTCCCGTAGAAGGCCTCTGAGAGAACCACATCTGCTTGCATTTGTCCGGACGCGAAGACAGAAGTCGCATAGGCTGCAGCATACTTTGAAACGAGAGTTCACAATCCTTTGCAGTTTTGCGTTGTTTTCAGCGAATAACACAATATCATCGGCGTACTCCAGGTCGACAAGGGAGCGTCCTGATGGTGTTAGGATCTCGTCCTCGCAAGAAACTGTTCTGCAACTCTACGCATGATGTCATCAACGGCGAAGTTGAAAGAAAAGGTCCTGCAACGGCTCCTTGCCTCACTCCTGTTCTCACCTCGAAAGCTATTGACGTAAATCCGACAGGCGTACGAACTGCTGCTGTTGTTCCTTTGTTCATGTCCTCGATTAGTCGAACATACCGCTTTTCCTGGGACTCCATCGGCTCGCAGAGCCGTTGAGCAATCGGATCACGATGAGGAGAGTCGAATGCGGCTTCAAAGTCCAAAAAAGCAAGCTGTAATGGCTCCGAATACCGCTGCCACTTACGATTCGATTACTCTTCTCATAACGAACACTTGGTCTATGGTCGATCTTCCAGGTCGAAAACCGGCTTGCTATCCTCTCTGGTCGTTTCCTCACGATGTTTGATGAGTCGCTCGAGAATGATACGTTCTAAAACCTTGTACATGACACGAAGTAGAGATACCTCTGTAGTTCTTAGGATCCGTGACGGATAGCTTCTTGTGAAGAGATACGATGATCGCATGTCTCCACGAATCGGGTATCCTTTCGCTCATCCGCATATGGCACGGATGGTGTTGGTCATTTCCCAGGAATCCCAGACGGAGGAAGAGCTTTCAGCATTTCCAGCAGTGATGTTTATCATCTCCACCTGCCTTTCCATTCTTAATTTTCCGGACACAATTCGAAACTTCAGCCTCTCAGTTGGCGGTTCCTCACTGACATCGTAATGTGCTCTCTGAACATGCGGGAGCTCAGGTACTGATGGCGCTAGACGATTCAGTAGTGAGAGCTGAAGTGATCCTTCCATAATGGCAGCGTCGCGTCACCAACTGCAACTCCATTGGTAGTGTTGAGGACAGCAGAACATCTCTTCATCTTGCCGCTATACTGCCGTAACAACGTGTGAAGGCTTTAGCTCTAAGTTCTTTCTCCTCCCAAGCCTTCTCAAACTCCTTTTGGCTCTACACGTCCATTCTCGTTCGCGGGTCATTTTTGGAAGCTTGCCGACGCAACTTCCTCCTGAGACGCTTCTCCTCCCACGAGAGTTTCCTTGCAGTTCTGAGAGCACATACTCTGTTGTAAGTTGATGTTGTTTCCTCTGAGACGTAGGCGAGAGCTTCTTCCTGGGCTGTACAACCGGGAGATGCCTCTTTCGAAGCGTCCTGCTGGATGCACTTGACGAAAGAGTCCGCGTCGCAAAGTTTCTTCTTTAGTCCGTACTCCGATATGAACAGGAAACGCGTTGTCGGAATTTGCTTCTGCATTCTTCATCCCCGAGACTTGTCGTATCAATCCTTCTGGAGAGGCTCAGCCCCTCGCTTCCTCTTATGAATCCTCGCAGTGAAGTTCAACAGAACCTGGACGGTGATCCGAATCGAATGCGACATCCTGCACAGCTCTAGATCTTCTTTGAATGTCCGATACTGGAATATTCACTCTCGTCAGAACATGCAGGTCGAGCTGTAGTTTCAAAGTTGGTCATCTTCCGCTTTCGCTGCTCCTTTCAGAGATAGCTGGGTTTGGTCCCTGCCACGTAAGCTGAGTGGCGGCGATGATTCCTCTTGAATGTCGATGCAATAATCCAGACCACTGCGTTCACACAAGTCGACAAGGGCGGTAGCCATTGTCCGATGTTTGCTCCACTGGGAAGAACCATTTACCGAGTACTTCGGATTCCTGATCAAGTCCCATCTTCGCAATTGCGTCGATTCCCACCACAACAGCATGTTGACAAAGGTATCCTGGCTAAGCAACGTATTGGAGGTTCCTCGTAGAAGGCATCCTTGGAATTGTCTTTCGGCGGTTTCTGTGGGCGCATGAGCACTCACTATCCACAGATTGAATGCTCTGTGATCCCGCAGTCGCACAAATGCATTCCTACACCACGTCGAGTTTCCGAATTCCTCGATCATACCATTGTGGAAGTCCTTCCTTACAGCTATCAGCACAGCCTCCTACTCTCCTATCATCAGCATCACCACAGTAGATGACGTACTCTCCGACGTTGATGACTGATCTATCCTTGAGGCGAGGTTCTTGCAGTTAACAGCAAACGGTGCATGGCAGTAGCTCAGAAAGATTGGACAACGCAGATTGTTGGGATATCACTAGACAATGACCGGCAATTCAGGGTGGTGGCGAAATTGGCAGGCTTGTGGGCCAAAGACTCCATGAACTCCCTAGGTACGGATCCTAAGGTGTTATGGACCAAAGAGGCCTTAGTGTGCCGGACGGCGACACCTTTATGCTCAAAATGTGCGGGATACTTTCGCGATATAGTTGTGAACGCTATATCGTCTCCGAACGATTCCTACTATTATTTATACTCAAACGTCTGCTGGGTTCAGTAGAAGCAGGGGGCACCAACGAGCAGGTACCAACAGACTTGGTATACACACCCGTGTCGTCGTATGCTTTTTCTTTTTGGGAAATCCTTTCTTCATCGAGCTGAATCGTGTGTATCATGCACTCAATCAAAGTTTTATTTGTTGGGGCACGTGCTGTAATTTGAAACACCATAAGAGCACGTGCTCCCCTAGCAGCAAGCTCCCTGACTGTGCTCCTGAACGCCTTGTCTTCGAATTGAATGCATATTCGGCGCGCATTGAATGCGGCGATAATCTGGGAGAACACTGAAAGAAGTTATGAGCGTTTTTAAAGCTTCGCGGCAAGGCAAGGGTGCCCACCATGAAATTTTTAAGGTGTTTTTTGAAATTTTCTTCGGATATTGATAAAAACATGTACTGCTGAACACGAATCTGGTACTCGCTTGTCGGAATTTCAGAGTTTACCATTGTAGGTTACGCTAGGTAACATACCATTTAGGAGGCAAAAACTACCTTAATAATTCGAGAATCGACAAATGGACCTGGGATTCGTATTCAGCACCCCAAATAACCACCACATAGAAATTTTGAGACAAATCTGTGACATTGACCGAACTACCATATACCCACCGTAATCTATCGTAAGCTGTCAAAAATCGATAAGCTGACATCAGATTCGTGTTTAGCACGTTAAATAAACTCCAAAAGGAGTTTATTTTTGAGCCACATCTGTTGTCCCATTCCAGAAATCGTCGAAAGTCGATTTTGCCGTCGAATTTTCCTGCCGGTGGGAAGCTTTGAACAAATTCAGTCGAAAACTTTGGAAAACTACAAATAAACCTCAGTGGATTCGTGATCAGCACCCTGAGATCTCCCAAGGAGGTGATTTTCAAGTCGAATCTGGAGAATTTTTTCTTCAACGTTTACTGCTTTCCCGTAATGGTGATATAATTGAACGCTGAACCGGAAAATCCGTACAAGTTCAAAACACTATCAGTCTGCACATAGCTCGGAGAATGCGCTTTCACCCAAACTTTGCCTAGGGGGGGGCTTTCTCGCCTCCCTGAACACGATTATGAGGTCCATTTCCGGAATCTCATAAAATGAATGCGCTTTTTCGAGGGTATAATAGGTGCACAAAAGCCAGAGAAAAAAAACTGCTATAACGTTTTCGAGAGAGACTCTAGGCAGCTGCAGAGGGCATATCCTGGACTCTACGTCCGAAATTGGTTCTAGAAAAAGCACATTTCATTTGGAATGGTTAGTGTGACTTATAGTAGTACCCTTGTAAGCAGTAGGGTGTTGTCACGCATATAGGACTTCATTATTAAAATAATGTAACGTCGGCATAGATCCTAATGAGACTTTATGTTTACTATTGAAGGGTTGGCAAACTCAGTGCCATATGCTATTACGTATTTGCACCGAGTTTTCGCCAACCTCCAAAGAAGAACGAATCCACACCAATGTTAGTTTTTCTCCACAAAAATTTGATTGAAAGGGTCCAATTTCTGTCTGTTCCGGTTAGATTAGAACCGGAATAAAGGAAAATCGAGCCTCATTATCAAGTTTCGAAAGGAGGCATACAATTGCCGTTCAAGGGGTGACGTCATAAGGCGGCTGATGCTTCACTGGGATGGTAATATCAGGTCTACGGGATGTTGATAGGATGTAGAACGCAGAATCGGGGGATGGAGACCACTCACCTCCCGATGGGATGTCTACAGCAAAAGCGTTTCCGCGGATGGGTTGTCTACGGCACCAAGGAGGTGGGCGACGGGCAGTTTTTCGAGGGCGATCCCTGCCCTTTTTTGATGTCTACAGGAGCATCGCGTGAGGTGACATCTCATTCGTGTCCTGTGGACAACGGCGAATCGTCTGAGTAATCCCGGTGCGGGGTGGATGACTAATCGCACCGGGACTTTGTGACCCAAAGCGAATTCGCTTACACCGTGTGCAAAAGCGGTTTTCCGTATATGCGGACCTGAATTTCACTCCTATATCGACAGTTAACTGTATTTTGGATTGGAATTTCAATAGATCAATCGCGTGCGCGTGCACGCTTACGCTACCCCTTCCTTCTCCACTCCGCTCTCTCGCTCCTTCTTCCCTCGCTCCGCAAATCCACGAGAAGGAATAATAATTGCTCCGAATCAGAGCGTTACAGCAATTGAATCTCATTCATTTTCTTCTCACTTTGTCTAAAAATATGTTTTCTTGAGAGAAAATCGACAGATTTGCAAGGAAAAAAGAAATACATCCAAAATGCTGGTTGATCACATCATTCTTTCATACAGCATAACTTCAAAAACAACGGAGGACAGTAAAAACCGAATCAAATCGCTCACCGATGAAGCGTGAGTGAGCATGCGGCATTCACAGGTTCAGAAGAATTGATGGTGATGTTGAGCGGCAGCACCCGAGCCGTCACATCGCTACGCATCAGTGCGGCATACTCGTCAGCTTTTGTCGTTGACCACATCTGCATCTGAGTGTGTTATTTCTCAACTTATTCTCTTGTGGTGCTGCAGAAGGGTAGTGCTCGCTGCCAAAGCTGTTTATTATAAAAAAACTAAAGAAGTGGAAAGAAAATCTTGCAGGGTTGACATGCGTGAATGTGGCGCTGTAGCAAGGCGTGAAGCAGCAAACAGAAGTGTTAGGAATTGGATCAAAAATATGACGCGTGCATGTTGCTTCGCACTTCGTGACCCCTTTAGAACGCATTCGCCATTGAAATGAAAGTCTACGAAAAAGATCGTGACCCTAATCTCGTTCTCTTTATCAAGCTCCAACTGATAAAATTGGGAAGTTTAACAGAAACTTGAGATTTTGTCATGTGGTCGGGGGGGTTAGTATTCCTCAAAGGTGATATCGTGTATGTGGTTGCAGCAGGTACAGTAAACCACCTATTGTGAGTACGCGTCTGCTGAGGATAGAAGACGGAAAGCTGATCAGTCGTTGACGCCGCCATACTTATCGTTGCCGCGCTGCAGCGGTTAGAGGCCGTTTACACTCCCGTCGCCGAGTGGCGCCGGAGCAATTCATCATCTGTAATAGTGATCACGCGGCGAGGCAAGATTGATACCTATAAAACATGCATCTCTTTGCGGAGCCGCTTGGCGACCGCAAGTATAATGACCTATCACCAGATGATGCGCTGCTGCCGGAAGCGGGAAGGAAGATGTGCGTCTGGTTTTCGGGGACGGCGAGTGTCTGACAAAGCAACTACTCTTTACACAGATTGATGGCGTTTTCTACCTGTACAGATTTTCGGTACCAGTTGAGCGTTTACTGTCGTTTTGGGGGACGGAATTCCGGTCCGCAATTGCGGACTACGGCTGCTTTGCATCACTTGCCGAACATTGCATAATCGTGCTGGGAGAAATGTGAACCGTGCCGGGACCAAGTGTTTCCCAGCACGATTTGTGCCATCCTATTTCACGATGCCGTTGTTTCCCAGATGCGAATCAGGAATTTGGTTCCGAGAACGACAGCATATAGAACTGCAAAAACATAGAAAATGGAAAAGCCGATTTGCCTTATTACCAATGTCAAAAATGCGATCAACATTGCAGTTTCCAGGTCATCTGTGGGAAAAGTTGGCATCGACGCGGTTTTCCTGGAAATGCTGACTCTGCTTTCCGCTACGAGTAAACACGGGACTCGTGAAGATAACGATAACATGCTGCTTTCTTATAGAAGTATGTAGAATGAACGAAAGCGTGAGTCAGTGAAAAAATTTGAAAAAGGCCTTTTTGGAATTTTCCGGCGAAGAAGAAGGCGAGAAGTAAGAAAATGACTGTCTCAACTTACTCTCGCAACCGCTTGATTACTAATTACAGAGGGTTTTTTCAACTTTATCTGTTTGCACACCCCTACTTCGGATGGAAATGTGAATTGTGAAGGTGCTCGCGTACCCAGCTCATTCTAACCCTCAAACCCTCTCGTACACAGGTCGGCAATGGACTGATAGTGAGTGAAGTCAATCCAAGATAAATTAACATATTGTCCGTATTCTTCTTGTAGGACGCAGCTACGTAGCATGAGCGGCGCGCGCTTATATTCCGATCAAATGGCATTGCGTCATTTAGGCGCTATTCATAATCCTAAACGTGAGCGCATCACGCGCATGGCGCGCGGGTGTGGCGTTAGAGTAAGAATACTTTCTACGCGCGCCACGCGCTTGCAACAACTGAATACTCCAGCGGCGACGCCATGGCGGAGCTAAATAATGTAGACTTCAACCTTTCCAAACAACCAAATTCTGTTAACTATCATGGTAGGAGAGGATAATACTGCAACTGATTATTTAAAAATAGAGTGAAATGGATGATGGATTGTGAATGAAAATGATGGAATAGTTGTTACGGATGCATAAATTGCTACGATTAGATTGCTACAGGAATCCGTACACATTAAGCCGACCCTTGAGTTCAAAAAACCTAAAGGCAGTGTTCACGATGAAAAATGTATTTCAGTTTCCACTACGAATAGGTCTTGGAGGGGCAAACCGTAACGCTAAAGTCGAAAGAATGCATGAAAACGAGCCAGGAAGAGCCCAAAAAGAGCTCGAAGTTGGCCCTTCGAGCGCAAGGCAAACCCCAAACGCGCAATGCCCGACGTCAACAAATGAGAACTCGAGATCGTAAGATGAGCGATGGTTTCTGATCAATAGCCCCGTTCTTTCCTTCATTTCCAACTTCTCTCTTTACTCAGGTCAGATCGCATGCATTGGCTGCGAAAGACGGAAGTTACATGTCTTGGACAACTCGTCCACCATGCTTCCATAGCTCAATTTTTGAGGGACCATAACTCCGTTCCAAGAAGATCTTGTACGAGATCAGAGACATCATTTGAATTAGCATGGAACCGTTCTCAAAATGGGCGGAAAATCAGAAAAACGATTTTTATCGTGAACACTGCTATTTTAAGATGAGATATTCCGCTTTCACTTTCCGTCTTTTTCGAATGAACCATTTCATTCTATTTATGCGTTCTGCTCGGCGCTGGTGTGCTCCTAACGCTCACTTCTACCCATTTGACTTGTAATTTTATTTCTGTAACCTCGCCCATAACGAATTTCGAAGTAGCGACAATGGCCTCACTTCCTCCTGGTGATATCAATGCTCAGCCGAACACTACGACCGTGTAATGACAAGCACACGTACCACATCGACATCATCAACGCTTCTGGAAGACATACGGTGCTTCTCTGGGTCAGAATCCGGTCCGCAATTGTGTCTCGACACGCTTTGCGGCCACCCGCTTTCGAGTCGGAAGAGTTTCCAGCGCCGCAGCCGCCTATCTGCTGACTATAGGTGGGTTTCAGAAACTGGAAACTAGACAAAACTGGCGAAAAGTGTATAAAAATGCCATATCGAGTCGGCTTCGGAGCTGGAAACTCGACTGCTTCGAGCGCGTGCGGCAGCAAAGCGTTTCGAGACGCAATTGCGGACCTGAATTTGGCCCAGAGAAGCACAGTATTGAATGGGCAATCAAGGCTACCAGCATGAGAAGGCTGGGTGGTGACCCTGCCTGTGGTGGGTTTGACCCCAAAGAGGCCGCCCTCATGGGTTCTCATGTGACGTGTTCAACTACGGATAAGAGGACACTAATAATGACAGTATCACTATCGAATGGTGCACCACCCCTAATGGATCCGTCGAGCAGTTTAGATGCGAATGATTCCAGGGAGATGGTATGGTTCGCAGAAAGAATCTCCCGATTGAGTACAAACCCTTGAGGACTCGTATTTAATTTAAAGTATATTGTTTCGACAACAAATGATTCTTCTCTGTGTGTAAAGAAATACACGATTCAGAACATATCTGAATGACAATAGAATACAGGTAAGGTAGGTTGAATTTTTTGATTTTCTCCATTTCGTATTTTTGGGGACGCAAGGTCTGACTGGTGCTTCCCGAAGCGGTTATATCACTATCACATACTGTCCAGCGTTGGGATGACAGAGGCTTCAGAATTTCCCCAGTCTTAACTAGCTTTCTGGTCTAGTGAAAGCTGTGTAAAAGCTTTATAAATCCAACGTGCGCGCTGAGAACCACTTACCGTTTTTCGTGTTTGACCAATTTTTTTTGGGTCGTCTGAGAAAGCAGGTAGAGTTCCTTGAATCTTCAACGCAGTATTGTGAAGATATAGGAGGTTGAATGTCTCAAATCCGGTCAAAAAATGCCGGCCCTCCATAAGTCAACTGGTACAATTCATGAAGGAATTTCTAGCGATCTAGTCCAAATGTCCAAAAACCTTTCTGGCAGGAATACAAGCACTCCTGCCGACTACATTAAACCGTAGCTTTCTTCACAAATTGCACTTTTCAAAGGGATTTCGCCATTTCCGTTCACGAAAGGGATACCTTAACATAAAAGTATGAAAAAAGTAGAATATGGTTCTCTGCGCTTGCGATGCCTTCAAATTGTACACACACGTGAACGACTCTGAATTAACCCGCTAGTTCACACCATTTGTGTCCGCAGCTCACTGCGCAACGTTTTTGGAATGGAATATCTAGACTATTTTGACTGATTAACAAGTGTATCTTCAAGGATAAGAAGATGTCTCGAGAATACGATTTTGGTCTACGACAATCGGAAAATGCGGGCTAAGAAACGAGATTCGACAGAGAACACTGCTAGTGATGAGAAACGAGATTTGATAGAGAAAACTGCCACTGAATGCTCATGATGCTTTTCATATATGATGTTTTTCTTAGGAGGAGTGGACGAGTTGTTGGCGAGATCGATGTAGCAGATGGGGTAGGGAGGATCGTTCCCCCGACATTTATCAAACGGACAGCTAGAACTCTCCAGAGGCTTTCAGAGGCGGACGAAGTCGCGCACATCGAAGACAAATGCAAAATGAGAAGCGCGAAAACCCGCAGCGCTCAGACAAGGTGCTGACTGACGACTCACGGGTTGGGGTTACGGCGCGGAACCAAGGAATGAATGAATAGATGGATGAAATGGGTGGCCGCCTACGGAGGATTAGGGACGAGGTATCCCGTGGAGTTATGTGACTTCATAATTAGGCAACCCGTTTAAGGTCGTCAAACTTGAACTGCATAGATGAGGCTAATTATCGAGAGAGGGTCGTAAATTTTATGTGAACTGTCATCTTCAAAACGTCCTGAACTGAGCAGAACTTCAGTTTTCATTATGTACGTACAGTGTGACCAATTAATGAGTTTAAAAGCACCTTACTGGGTTCGGAACTTCCCAGAAAAACCAAGCACATAATTATTTCCAATTTATTTGCAGAAGAAGCTCACGAAATTCCTGAAGAATAGAAACGACCTGGATCACCAAAACTCGTGCGCAATTTCCACGTATTTGTAAAGAAGACCCACCCTATATAACACTTGCCAAGTGAAAGCTCTCAATTCCTCAAACTGAGGGAGATATAGGGAGAAGCCACTCTTGCGCTCCCACAACAAGAGCCATTTCGGCACGCCACCAAAGACAACTTTTCGTGCTTAACAATAGCGAGATAAGCGAAGATTTTTGAACAATCATACCGTTCTCCCCTTCATTTTCAACCTCTCTCTTCCCTCAAGCCGGCTCGCATAAGTCGGTTACGAATGACGGAAATTAAAAGCCTAGGAGGACTCTCCACCATGCTTTCGCCGCTCAATTCTAGAAAATTTTTTAGGGGCCATAACTTCGTTCCCCAGAAGTCTTACAATTCCAGGGACATCATTGGAATCAGAATATGACCGTCTTAAAGAAAAGAATAAAACCTGGAAAGACATTTCCAGGTTTTACTGTGCCTCTAAAGGCAGTCTTACACGATTTTTTGAATGTTTTTTTTGCCGTAACTGCAGTTTAACGTCGCAGTGCACGTCATGATATGTTTACACAAGGTGCTGAGTTGATCGCAAATCGCTTGGCTCCAGGCGAGATTGAACCAGCATATTCCCTTTCCGGGGGAGCGCCTTATCGCACTGCACCACCGTAGCCTCAGCGCCGCTCTCACTCAACTGCTCGGTAAATCTTCACCGAAGCAATCATCCCTTCACCCGCATAACGGGATGAAACAGGTAAACCGTCAGAGACCATCTAACAGTCGTAGACCTGTCAAGATGATGCCCTAGTTAAGACTTACACGATTTTGAATGTTTTTTGCCGTAACTGCAGTTTAACGTCGCAGTGCACGTTATGGTATGTTTACACAAGGTGCTGAGTTGATCGCAAAACGCTTGGCTCCGGGCGAGATTGAACCAGCACATTCCCTTTCCGGGGAGCGCACTTATCGCACTGCACCATCGAAGCCCCAGCGCCGCTCTCACTCAACTCTCAAAACATTCAAAAATCGTGTAAGACTTAACTAGGCATCATCTTGACAGGTCTACGTCTGTTAGATAGTCTCTGACGGTATACCTGTTTCATCCCGTTATGCGGGTGAAAGGATGATTGCTGGTGAAGATTTACCGAGCAGTTGAGTGGTGCAGTGCGATAAGGCGCTCCCCGGAAAGGGAATATGTTGGTTCAATCTCGCCCGGAGCCAAGCGTTTTTGCGATCTAAAGTTAGTGTTCACGATAATAAAACCGTATTCTAGTTTTCAATGTTTTTGAGTAGGCAAGTTTACGAAGTAATGGAAAATAGGGAAAACTCCCCATAATACTATAGAATATCGGAGAAAAATTCTAAAAACCTCTTAGATATTCATTTACGCCTGCTGGTGTATTTCATGCACTGCACACAAAAAGTCAAAATAAACGTCGCAAATGGCCCAGAGCTACAAAATTCTTAGGTAAATGACTTCTTTGTTTTCTGTTGTAGTACCGAAAACTCTCAAAAAAACAAGATGGCTAAATTCCAACATTTGGTTATCAGAATCTTCAGGGTAGAAGAGATCTCAAAAATTCGACAACAGTTCCTTTGGTGAAACGAATGATGGACAACTCTTATACTATGACGCGGGCGGAGTGATACAATGGGTCGGCCCGTTCACGAGATTTTCACAGATTTTCTGGCCGATTTTCGTCGTGCTTCCGTCTTTACTGATCTTAGAAGAACTCAAAGCTCACACTCCTGCAAAAAAAGGCAATTTTTCATTGTGAACACTGCCTTTTAAGGCACAGTCAAACCTCGGCATCGTTTTATAGTTCTCCTGCTTGCCATGGAGGAAGTTTTGCACTGATCCTAATGATTCCTTCAGAATCGCTATGAACCCACTAGAAACGGAGTTATAGCTCCTCAAATTTTGTGAATTTGAAAAGCGAAAATTTCTTAGACGAGTTGTCTCGGGCCCGTTTTTTATCGCAAATCGCATCTATCTCACGGGAGCAGCCTACAATACAAAGCTAGAACGATAACAAATAGAATAACATCCCATTTTTTCTTTTCAGGGGCGTGGTCGGTTTTGCGCTTGGCAAGGTTAAACTCGGTGACCACAGTATAACATCAAAACTCACCCCTGAGGTTGGACTTTGCTTTTGAAGGCAGTGTTCACGATGATAATTCTTGGTGACTTTCACTAGTGAAATGATAGGCGAAGAGGATCCTGGGCTCACAGCGGCGGAAAAACGGTAGAAAACGAGCCAGGAATGGCAAAATAAGGGCTGCAAGTAAGCTTCTGAAGTTATCAATACGCCTCATTCCTCCTTTGCACCCTGTTGCGAATCGGTGGTTCCCTCCCCCGGGTCCGACACCAGATGTTAACCCCGGGAGATCCAACCTAAAGACTCTCTACCGATAACATAACCAACTGTACTAATTAACCCCGGCAAGCTGTATACTATAATAAGGGCGTAACCACGATACCACGTCACTGGTATGGACACCCTGCTGCCACCAACATAGACTTGCATGGACTAATCAATACACATCCCGAATGTATTGTATATATTGGGAAATATATGGCCCTCTTATATACACGACAGGACACAAGCTAGTTTAGAATTGGTTATATTACAAGTAGAATGTGGAGAGATCTTGGAGATTTAATTAAGAGGAATATAATGAGGGACAAGCATACAACAAAGGAAAGCACCACTTAACTATTGCATCACGATCGATAAGACAGGCCATAGCCACTGACCTGTTCATTGAAGATGCTCTTCGCGAGCCAGCTGTATTCTCAGACTGCGGGGGGGGGGACAAGCGCCGGACAATAGAGCCCGTTTTCGAATTAGGACAGCGACAGCGGAGGCCTCGCCCGAGGAGTGCTTCAAGGGAGGGCCCTGCTCTCCTCCGGCTCTTGCCCCCTCCGAGAGGAAGAGTGGGAAAACATGGGAAGAAGTCGTAGAAGGTAGTTTACGATAATAGAGGCCAGAGAAGGCATAGTAGTCCAATTGCACGCATCGTCATTCACATCAAGTTTTGTCCCAATTTGACGTGACTTCTCCTGTGATCTATCACGTGCTCAATAGGTATAAAAGGCGCGTCACCTCATAGAGAGCCGCATTCGGCCCAACAGGGCCGGCACCAGAACTTCGAGTTCCTATCAGAAGGGATATTTTTGGAGGAAAGCGTAGACGCTTTCCGGGGGGTTGGTGACGTCACTGCTCCGGAGCCGTGACGTCACTGCTCCAGAGCCGTGACGTCACTTCTCCGAGGTCGTGACGTCACTGCTCGGAGCCGTGACATCAGTGACGTCGTGACGTCAGTGCTCCGGGGCCATCTTCAAGGCAGTGACAAAGGGGCTTCAGGGCAGTGACAGGGGGCTTCAAGGCAGTGACAGGGGCTTCAAGGCGGTGACAAGGGGCTCCAAGGCAGTGACAGCGGGGCTTCAGGGAGTTGCAGGTGGAATAGTAGTGTTCTAAAGGCCAGAGGCCTCGAAAGCGATGCACAGCACAGGTAGGAAAAACGAGCAGCACAGAGCTGCAGTACAGTAGACCACGCTTGGTCGCGGCAGGGGCGAAGACTGTTGACTCAGAATGCGTCGACCGAACCAGTCCGACGGCGTCTCTACCGTGCGTCGGCATTCGTTGCAGGACCCACCGCGCACAGGCCTCCTTGAGAAGCGATAGCATCGCGCATTCGCGACACACCCCTTTTAAGTGAATCAATGAAAACTCTAGGTAAAGTAACAGGAAATAATCAGGAAAATACTGATTCAGTGAGCTTAATCGCTTGATTGCATTGATAGGTGTCATCCTTCATAGCGGTCGATTTTCCCACTCTCACAAGTCAACGCGAGCAAGGGAGGGCCCATTGTAGCACAAAACGCCGCTTTTGCGTTCTTTCTAAGCATGCCTGGTTGTACAGGGCATAAGACATTTTGTAAACCGTGGAGTTATCTAAAATAAGGCTATCGTGAACACTGCCTTCGGAGAGATGTTGTTCGAAACTTCGGTCGTTCCTGTAGAAATAATGTACATTAGCATTTTTGGACTAACTACAAGAACACGATTATGCCCACCAGAGATTCCTACTTTCATTTTGGAAAAAGTTTGAGGCGTCTGTCCACTTCAAGAATTTTTTAGTGAGACGAAATCAATTCGTTGGTGGATTTTGGACAGCTTAGTCTGAAATTCTTATCACATACTATAGATAAACTAAAAGTTGATTTGTTTTTTGAAGTTGAACCTAATGAAGCTCAGTGAATGCCCTCCTAATCGGTTAAATTTTCTCACTAGAAACTTTGAAAAATCTACAGTACTGCTCAGTGCTTCTTCAAATTGGCGACATTGAAAAAGTTGATCTTTGCAGAGAAGCACATCGAATGTGCCCAGAGGGGTAGTTTATCCGAATGGACCCCATAAAGCCGAGTAGGTCTTATAGTGCGGTGATGCGAAGAGACTCATCTATCTCTGCGAACGACACAGATTTCTTGACAGCAACATTCTGGGTGTACTTGTTTTTCGATAGCAAATGTGATTGCGCTTGCTGCGTTAGCAATAACATGAATGGAAATCGTTGAGAGATTGTCAAGCTGCTAAGCGAGAGGAGCATTGAAGTCGAGTTTGCTCAAATGAACACTGAACCCCTGAGATGAGTTTTAAAATTTCCATGAATTTGTATAGAATACACCTTCTGTAGAGTCTTCTCGTAGAATTAGGTCTCGTGAATGGACGGGGCTGCGTAGGTAGATCGTCGCGCGCGATCGTAACATTGCTGGCAAGTGGTATTTTGAATGCCGCGCGGCCCTCCGCATTGGTCCCTTCATCAGACTTAAGTTGACGAGAAGACCATGTAACACATTTCTATTGCGAGATTTTAGTTCCTCAAAATGAACGAGATATAGGGGACAATCGCGTGCCCGACCCCTCGAACACCATCATGGACCACGCCCCTTTTCTTAATTTTCGAGCTCGATAGCGGCTAGATAGACGGTTGAATTTCATTCTCGCCTTGGATTTTCACTCCCATGCCGACCTGTCTCTTCATTCTGGTTCGCTATTGTGTAGCGCCAGTGGAGAGAAATACAGGCCCGAAACAACTCGACCCACAAAAGTTCGCCCTGAAAATGTTTTAGTGGAGTGATAATTCCGTCCATAAGTCTTAAAGAAAAAGAGATTTTCCTGGGTTTTCTGTGCCTTTGATACTTTTTTATTTCAAGAAATCCTGGCTTTAAAGAATGTACATTGGAAGCACAGAATTTTTAGAGATTTTTTTGAGAGAATCTGAACAATTTACATTGAAGGCAGCATACACGCTCGTAAACGTGGTTGAGATAACTACGGAAACAGAATGATTAAGCTCGGAACTTGACGCCTACACATTTTGAAGCGTCAAAAACGACCCACAATGCCGCTACACGAATAAGAAGTTCGCCCCGCCTACGTAAATATCTGCCGGCCCTGTATTTGTCGTCCTCCTCCAAAACAGGGGTGCTGAGCCATTCCCACCGTCGTCTACGTTTGTGGGTCGTAGTGGCGGAGAAATACAGGGCGGGACCAACTCCTTACTCGTGCAGCGGCATTTTCGTTCTTTTTTGACGCTTAAAAATGCGTAGGCGTTGTGTTATGAGCTGTACTGTCGTTCTCGGGGCCGAATTTCAGATCCGCACTTGCGGACTACGGTTGTTCTGTCATGCGACACGGGATAATCGTGCGGGGACCACTTGGTTCCGGCCTGATTCACCTTTCGCCCAGCACGACTATCACGCGCCTCATGATGCAACAGCCGTAGTCCGCAATTGCGGACCTGAATTCGGCTCCGAGAACGATAGTACCATTGCACATAATTCCATGGTCATCTCAACCATGTTTGCGAACGTGTATGCTGCCTTTAACTTATCTGATAAGCTTCAGGAGGAAAACCATCCGCGACTTCGTAGCACACTAAACAAGCCGGAGTAGAGCCGGGGTGGGGGGGGGGTTGGAACAATGACTGCTTTGGGGTTTTCCAAATAGGTTTTCTCCGGAAATTGAGAGTTTTGTGAGGCTTTCTTGTCGTACTCTTCAACTTACCTCCACAAAATCATAAACAAAACCGATCGAAAGTGGTACCGACCAGGGTTGTGCGTAATATAAACTTTGTAACTCGTTAGCCGTTAGTTGTTAAACCCTTATTAGTAGGTAAAAATCTGAGCTTTGAAAATTAGCTTAATTGGGGCGAAAAAGGCCCCTATGTATAGAAAAAGAAGGAAGGCATGAAGAGATGTATGCTTTTCAAAACATTCGTGAACATTGAACACACAAAGCATTCATCGTTAGAGAACATATGGTCAGGTCCGTGGCTTCTTTCCTCAAGAAAAAAAACGTTTGAATCTCACCCGCCGCTGGCGCGCTAACCGTTTCAGGCCAGAGAAGAGCGCAGCTGATCAGCTTACCATACCGGCAGCCGCAGTTTAGATTTAAATGTTCATTTTTGAGGGAACAAGCCACGGACCTAACTGTGGTCTGTACTGCAAACCAACATATACATACATAGTTAAAAATATGAAAGAAAACCTAATACTCGAGAGTTTTGTTTGTCAATTTTTGTTCTTATTTTCGCCTTTCTGGTGCGCAGCCCGCGATGGCGGCCCGTTTCTCTCCTAAACTCATCGTTTTTACTCTCTATTTCGTTTATTTGCTCCGCAGACAAACGCCGCTTTGAATGCTTGTCCAATATGCATTCAATTCTAATTCAAGGCGGTTTCGAACTCAATCAGGGAACGTGTTGCTAGGGGAGCACGTGCTCCTATTGTGTTTCGAATTACAGCACGTGCCACAACAAATATTACGTTCAATGCGCGCATGATACACATTCAACTCGATGACAAAACAACTTTCCAGAAAAAGAAAGCATATGACGCACGCGTGAGGCGGGACTCAGATGTCGGTAAGATTGACGGTTCAATTACCCAAGTTTGCAGTAATTGGCCCACTCAGCCGGTGGAGGCCTTTTCCAACCGCTGACAGTCTCAAATGGTGCTCGGCGAGCAGGTCGCGCCGTATGTCGGTGTGCTGCCGCGATGGCACTGGACTATCTTTCAGCACGTGCTCCTGTGTCTATATTTTGCTGTATGTGCCCCTGCGCTTAAATTTTGCTGCTGTTTGGAGCACTCGCCCATGCGATAGAGCCTCTTCATGGAGGTGGTCACTCGTGTTGAATGCATATCCGACACGCATTGAATGCGTCGACTTTCTAAGGTCGCTGAATCGCTCCACGAACCGCAGTCGCTCGTGTACATTGCAGATTTTCGCTCGGAGCTGAGAGAATTCATCGCTCGGCGCTCTAGCCCATTCCACTCAATCGCCTGAATTGGAACATACGGTCTAATTTTAGGAGCGAGGGAAGCAGTGATACTTGAATGAAATGGATTCGAAAGTAGGTGTATCATCTATTTCGAAGCCTCATTTACCTTGTTATTTCACGTCCGCGTGAGCGTGTGGAGGCGCAGCGAGAAAGTGTGCAAGAGAATGAGACACAGCATACGCGCGCAAACTCACGGGATCGACGGAAATAGATTTCACCCCGAAATGGAGGTATACGTGCATCATTGTTCAATAATTCTAGTCGATTTTGGGGAGAATTGTTGGTCACCGCGTGATTTCTTTTTGTGGTCGACTGCTTACTAGACATATTCTTCACTTGATCTGATTGAACTAGTTGAGCAATACGAAGCATCTGCTTCACCTGGTGTATAGTCTCTCTCCCTCATTTTGAGCCGGTCGAAGTACGGCATATCGGGCTCAACATGTCAAAATCTCTTTATCGCTACTATACTTTTTTTCAAGCCCGACCGCTTCGCCGCTTGTCCGCTCGGGCTCATCTGAACAAGCTTCGCTTATGTAAATAGAGGTGAATGTATAGCTAGGTACTTGGCTTGTTTCCTCAAGAAAAAACATTTAAATCTCACCCGCGGCTGGCGAGGGCGGTCCCGCTAATCGATTCACGCCGAGAGAAGAGCTCAGCTGATTAGCTTACCATACCGCCAGCCGCCGGTGAGATTTGAATGAGTTTTCTTGAGGAAACAAGCCACGGACCTAACTGTGAATGTAACAGATTTTTCGAGTGTGGGGATCCAAATCAACTTGGTTTCGCTGGGGATATGCGATGATTTAGTGGTTTCGTTGGTCTAGTGAACTCTTTTCAACCTCTCATGCAAATAAGTTTGACTCGAAAATAAAATGTGATGTATTGAGATCAATGTAATTTTCGATTTGTACGTTGTAACTAACTTGAAATGAAACTGAAAGGCAGCAGAGTTTGCACTCGAAAGCAAATGCAGCTTTTTCTGGCTCCGAAAAAAAATCTGAAAAAAGTCGAGCCGCAATGTCTGAAAATGACATATGAAAGCTGCTGCGCGTTAAAGGCATCGTACGCGCAGAAAACCGTATATCATTTTTTCCTGTTTTTGTGTAGCTTGGCCTCTCTAGTGACCGAAAATGTTGAAGGGGCCCATGAAAAACCTTCATTTGTAAAAAAAAGTCAATCGGAACACATGGTAAATACGAATTTGAATTTCGCGCGAAAATCCTTTTTGAAGATTTTCCGCATTTCGAGGCCTCGTCACTGTCATTTTCGGAGTTTTTCTGCATGTGGAGTTCGTGCCGTAACTATTTTTCATGTTGTCTTACGGTCGCACCAATATCCTGGGAAAAAGTGCTAGATGACTGGTGAGACTTGGTGGCGCACCTTCATCTTTGACGCCTTCCTACCTCATTGCCCAACGTTTTTGAGGCGCCAAAGTTTACCACTGTAGTCTACCGGGCTCAATCATGAAATTGAGCCTGAAAACGAAAATTGATTTCCAGCGCGAACGATGCCTTTAAAAGGCAGCGTTCACGATGATCATCCTCCTTGACTTTCCACAGTGAAATGATATGCGAAGAGGATCCTAGGCTCCCAGTGCCGAGAGAACGGTAGAAAACTAGCCAGGAGCGGCAAAACCACGGCTGCAAGCAAGCGTTTTGGTGCCCCAGACACACCCCGTGCTCCAGATACGTCCCCTCGGAATGAACAAATGAAGATTCAGATTTCTGAAAGTTCAGGTTCCTGGCAAAAGTAAAGATTTGGCATGGCCATTTTTTCGAAAAATTTGAAATATACTCAGTTGAAAGGGGAAGGTAAAAAAAATGAAAAGAGGTTTTGAAATATTCCTGAGAACGATTTGGCCTAGAATGATTTGATTTTCGGGAAATGTAGTGAAATAGTTGAAAGTATGATTTGGCAGTCGAGTTTGAACCAACTATTGATAAGAGTTGTGCAAAACGAGAGATCGCATTGTATGAGCTTATCCGTAGAACATATCAAAGCAAAATCACGCGTGATATGGAACAAACAGTTGATCTCACTTTACTTTAATAGATCGCGGCATTGCAGCTCACGATCGAGCGTTTACTGCTTGCGTTATCACGCGTGATTTTGCTTTGATATGTTTTACGGAAAAGCTCATACAATGCGATCTCTCGTTTTGCACAACTCGTATCAATAGTTGGTCCAAACTTGACAGCCAAATCATACTTTCAACTATTTCACTACATTTCACGAAAATCAAATCATTCTAGGCCAAATCGTTCTCAGGAATATTTCAGAACCTTTTTTCATTTTTCTTTACCTTTCCCTTTTAACTGAGTATACTCCTAACTTTTCGAAAAAATGGCCATGCCAAATCTTTTCTTTTGCCAGGAACCTAAACTTTCAGCAATTTCATTTATTTTTCCTAAAGGTTCCCTTTCTAACGTGATTTATGCCTGATGGTGTTAATTCAAAGTAAACCCACTGATGCCCTGCCCCCCCCCCTCCTATGACGTCGTGCACACTCCCACTGATGTCCTGCGCACTTTCTATGACATTCTGCACACTCCCACTGATGTCCCGCATACTTTCTGCGGAGTCCGGCGCACTCTCATTTGGGTCCCACACACTTTCTACGGCGTTATGCGTACACCCATTTGGGTCACAAGCACGCTCCTGCCGACCATTTTTTCCGCAGGGCTACCGTAACCCTCCTTTAAAAATTTTTCATGTGTCAGCTTGGATATGAGCACATCGTATTAGCCAACAATCATGTTCGTACAATATCGAACGCTTCTTGAAGAGAGCGGTGTGTGAATGAATGCATACCGCTCCTCTGCCTTTTTATACCCCGCATGTTATGAGCGTGTGTTATCGTCGTTCGTTATCATGTTTTGTTCAAGAATGGTTACGGTAGTCTTGCGGAAAAAACGATCGGCATGGGCGTGCTTGTATTTGGGTCCCACACACTTTCTACGGCGTCCGACGCACTGTTACTTGGGTCCCATACACTTTCTACGGCGTACTGCGCACACCCATTTGGGTCCCGCACACTTTCTATGGCGTCCGACCACTCTCATTCGGGTCCCACACACTTTCTCTGGCGTCCGACGCACTTCCACTTGGGTCCCACACGCTTTCTACGGTGTCCGGCGCACTCTCATTTGGATCCCACACACTTTCTACGGCGTCCCGCGCACCCTCATTTGGGTCCCACAAACTTTCTACAACGTTCTGCGCACACCCATTTGGGTCCCGCATACTTTCTACGGCGTCCGGCGCACTCCCACTTGGGACCCGCACACTTTCTACGGCGTCTGGCGCACTCCTACTGGGGTCCCGCACACTATCTACGGCGTTCTGTGGCGCACTTGTGAGTCACACCGTGCGGCGTTCCAAAAAGTATTTCCGAGATCCCGCCGTATTGATTGAAGCGTTGCCCCGTCTCAGGGAGCGTTCAATCCTGAGCAAAAGCCTATCAGTAACGGTGTTTACTTCATTAGTTCATTTTTACGAATGAGTAAACGTCGGATGGTTTATAATAACATGTTTACGTGTTTTTGTCTTTCTTGACCCTCAATTTCGAGGTTCCACAAAAATTGAGCTACCAACTTCTAATTTTAACAGGAGCTAGGTGCAATCATAACCAACTTTCTGGCCAAAAATGAGCTTTCTAGCTCAACGATAAGTGTTCCAACAAGATTGTGTACGCCAACTGAATAAAAAAAAGGAGATGAACCCTTTTTTCGACCAAATTCACGTGGTTTTGACAATTTTTCTCGAATCTCAGGTAACCATTCCGGACCATTTTTTGAACAGTTATTCAGCTTTCTGAAGTATATTGAATGCAAAAAGAACGGTCTTCCTACGTTTACTCTGGACCCTGATACTGAGAGCAGGGGGTTGCGCGATGGCGAATCAAAGCCAAATCTGGTAAGCGCTTCTCGCTCGCCACAATTACATGAATGATCAAGCGAATCAAGTGCTGATAAAAGAGCTAATCGCTTCATTGCACTGATAGGTATCATCCTTGTAGCGGTCAATTCCTCCACGCACAGAAATCAACGTAAACAAGGGAGGGCCTATCTTGGCTCATAAACGCGTATTTCGTGTTCTTTTTGAGCATGCCTTGCTATACTATAGAGCAACACATCCTTCGTAAACCGTGGAGATATCGGAAGTGAAAATTATCGTGAACACTGCCTTCAAGCATACTTCGCATGAAAAGGTGCAATGCGGCAAAAATTAAAAGACTTCGACTTTCTCCTACTTCATCGTTCAGATTTACCTGATTTTGGGACACCTTTTCTAGACTCTTTACGACCACAGACAAGTGCCGAAGAGTGGCAAAGAGAGCGCAATACGTGTTAGAGCCGTATGATTCAATCTTCGTGCTTATACGATTTTTGCGTTCCGCATATGTGGATGGATGTAGGTGTTGTTTCCTTTTTTTACGGGGACCACCCTTGCTGGGGCATTCCAGGAGAGTTGGCTGATTTCGGCAGATTCTCAACGCTGCGTTGGACAATGTGAGGTCTAGTCGTCTTGTCGACTTTACGTGCATAATCTAGCTAGCGCATATTGTCTCACATCCATCGAAGGGAAACCACTGAGCCCCGCTGAATCGGATGCACTCGACATCGCACACCGGAGGCTGTCTCTTCCCATTTTTCAATCTCATGAAGGCATCATCTGTTATTATCATGTTTAAGATGTGCATTGGAAAACAGCCCAAGTGCACTAATGTCGAAGGAACACCTCCTACACCATATGCAACTCTATTCATGAACACGGCATGTGACGCATTTCGCCTAGTCAAGCGGAATCGCCTCCAACTAGAAACCGACCTTCCGTGGATCCTCAACGTGTAGGTTTCGTTCTATAGTTGAAGGCGCTTATTAGATACTCGTTCACGATTCCTGAAGTTATCTTGATGATATTTAAGGTCGGGGCTATGCGTAACTAAGTTTTTAGTTTCGTAAATCGTAAATCTTAAATTTTAAAATTCCTCAATAAACCACACAGAGCCCGATCCTCGTTTGATGTGAAAACACCTCACAATGACAAGGTGTTTTCATATCCAAGGAGGTTTGAGGAAGGGTTTCAAAATACCGTATTTCCTGTAATTTTACACCCGGGTGTACTATTTTTTCAACCTATTTCAAAAGAGGGTTCAGTTACAGCGAGTAGTTCAAATATATGGGGGAACTCTATTTTTCAACCGAGAATTCAACAGTCAATATGGGCAAAAAAAGTTTAATTGACTAATCAAAATGGGACAATAATGAATTGCGCGGCGAACGATTGGAGATCATCATCAAAGAAGTCATTGCTTAGATCCTTCTCAAGATCAATCTCTTCGGAAGCAGTCACCATTCGGAAGGAATGGATCTCCAATGGCTTTTCAGCTGAGGGGGCAGGGCTCTAATAGAGGGGGTGTTCTATTTTTCAACCTCCACCGAAAGGGGGGTTCAATTAGGGGGAGGGGTTAGAATAGAGGGGGGTGTTAAATAACAGGAAATACGGTAACACTGTTTAAAGCAGTACTTGAAGGAATTTTCAGTGCACATTTGTGGGTTTAGAACGAGTAAAATCGATAGAATTGAAACTTTATGCCTAATAATTTTCCAAATTCTTGCCACGTCTCGCTCAACTTTGGAATACGAAAACATAGAGAATCATTGCGTTACCAGACGCAGGTGAACGAAAGCGAGCGAGGGCAACACTGAAGTTAAAGGCAGTGTTTGGGATGAAAAATGTGTTCCAGTTTCCACTAGGAATGGGAAGTGGAGGGGCACACTGTAACGTCGACGTCGAAAGAACGTATGAACCAGGAAAAGCTCCAAAAGAGCCAGAAGTTGCCACTTTGAGCGCAAGGCAAACCCCAAAAGCGCAACACACGCCCACCGACGTAAACAAATGAATGCTCGAGATCGTGAGATGAGCGTTGATTTCCAATCATTAGTCCCGTCCTTCCGTTCAATCTCAACTTCTCTCTTTACTCAGGTCAGCTCGCATACATCGGCTGCAAAAGACGGAAGTTACAAGCCTCGGACAACTCGTCCACCATGCTTTCTAGCTCAATTTTGAGGGACCATAACTCCGTTCCCAGGAGGCCTTTTACGGTTACAGAGACATCTTGGGATCAGCATCGCACCAATTTCAAGATAGACAGCCCTCAAATGCATTTATAAGATCTGTTACAAGTTGTTACAATTCGTTGCGATTTTGTGACAAAATTTCGTGATTCGTAAATCGTAGTTCGTAATCACGCACAGCCCTGTTTAGGTACACATCCAAAGTGAATCGCCTTCTATCATTTTTCTCTGATTGTAGCTCGTTTCGTAGACACGTATGCGATACCCCTAACTTCCCTCTTGGAAACCGCGCAGCTATAAATACAATACAGCTCGTAGGATTTGGTCAGAAAGCGCGTGAGAACGTGTTTTTGCGTCTTTTGTGCCCTTTTTGGGAAACTTGCGTCAAACTCAACTTCGAGCGAAACTAGGGTGATATTCGTGACCGTGGCGTTCATGGCTATCAGAGGTAGAGCTCTTGTCTGGTTTCACTGAGAACAATAGAAGTTTCGCCATCAGCCAGGTTTGTAACTACTGTACCTTGACGAAAGGTTGCGTTACCGTCTCTCCCTCTCTCTCTCTGTTTCTCTCTTTCCTTGTGTCTACCGTATTTAAAGAGTTAGATATTTGCGAAACTTCCGTAGTTCTTAACGAAACCCCGACACTGGCTAAACCATTGGATAGCCCTAAACGCCAGAATCATAAATATCAGCCTAATTCCGCTCAAAGTTGAATTTGAAGCCAGTTATTTAAAAAGTAATAAGAAGACGCGAAAGCGAGTCCTCGCGCGCTTTCTGACCAAGTCCTACGAGCGGTAGTGTCAATGGATATACCAGGAATCTGGTTCATTTTAATCAAACTCCTGTGTTTTCGGTTATCACAAAGCGGTGGCTTTTTCGTCGGAACCTCCTTATCACTAGTTATATTTCCCCGAGGCTCACCGCTCCTCTGCTGGGGTGCGTTCCAAGAACATTTCCATGGCTAAAGTTTTCCATGGAAACGTAGACACGGCGACGTGGAAGCAATAATCAGTTACTACTCGTGGCCAAGGGAAACACGTTCGGCCATGGAAAGGCTATTTGCCATCCCTCGGTATCGTGGAAACGTTCTTGGAACGCACCCCTGGTGTGCGTTCCAAGAACATTCCCACGACGCCGTGGGAGGAAAGACAACCTCACCATGGACAAATTTGCTTTCTATGGATGCGAATTATAACTGAAAATATCTCCCACGTGGCCGTGGCTTCGTTTCCATGGACGCGTTTTGCCATGGGAATGTTCTTGGAACGCACCCCTGGTGATAATCGAAATCCACAAATCACTAGAGATTTTCAAGAGTGTACAT
Organism: Aplectana chamaeleonis; assembly: GCA_029168955.1. Lineage (NCBI taxonomy): Eukaryota > Metazoa > Nematoda > Chromadorea > Rhabditida > Cosmocercidae > Aplectana > Aplectana chamaeleonis. The sequence goes on along the minus strand of JAPDOI010001043.1, from coordinate 60,345 downwards.
CTAGAAAAGAAGAGGCGCTCTTCCGTGGACTTGAACGGCAGTTTCAAGCAAGCAACTTATTATCTGACGTGTGACATCGGTCTAGATTTATATTGGATATATGGAAGGATCATTCGCAATCTGGCGTTCTTTTGGTGCAAAGGTTTTTGGGCAGAATGACTGGCGCGGTTTCATATTCTGATTATCCTCAGATTCGTACCATTCAGGTAGATCTGCTCTTCGATGCTTCAAATCATTGTATCCCAATGAGCCCTGAACCTTTTCTTTGTGACCAGAAAGATGCACTCCTCGTGGTACGCACAGGAGATATGTAATAGTTACTGGCTGATCGGCTTGTTTGATCGCAATCAGCGTTTCAGATTTATGTTCAGGTTCTTCATAGATCTTTAATGTTGTCATTTTTTTTTCTGAAAGGGTATGCTCCTATTGCTGACTGAAAATTAGATGTTAAGAAGTCGCCCTGTTGCCGAATGCATGAGTTAGTGGCAACCTCGAGGGAAAAGAAAAACCTAGTCTATTTAACGAAGAGATTTGCACCAAGGAGTCGCTAGAGGATATAGCATCGGATGACTACTCGTCTGCTGTATTGCACTTTATCGCAGGCTCACTTCATCACAATCGCTACTTTTCACTATTTATTTGAATATGGGGTGCGAACCCAACGGTGGAGCCCCTGATACCAATGTGTACGCGTAGTTGTTTGGCTTGACCGGGATTTCAATGTTGCCATTTCTCTCTTCAGACCTTTATATGTAGCAGGAACGAGTACAGGAAAGTTGCAGGCTCATAAATAGGGATGTGCAACCTGCGACTTACGTTAGTGGAGGAAGTGTTCCGATGGTCATGCGAAGCGATTCAGCATCCAGCGCTAAGCCAGTTCATGGTAGCGTTCAAAGCCTGCCGCATTATTTAATCCTTGTATGACTTGCAAATGCTGTGCCGCGGTTAGTTTTTAATGAGTGCAGTGGCTCTACAAATCGTGTCAGGTACCAGGGCCTAAGTAGGAGACGCACCTCCTGCAAAAGTTCTTGCGTGATTTCATGGAAAACCATGGCGAAGGTGTGATGCACGTAAATTTTTCCAATTCCCAATTTCGACTGCCCGTTCGCTCAGGGCCCCCTGACAGGGCCTCAACTGAGTAGTGAATTCAGCGGTTTAGCTGTACCTCCTGTGATGCATATCACACCCCACCTGAATATAAGGTCTCCCCTTCGAAAGTCTGAGCCCGCTGCGGTTCTGATGACGATAACTCGTATTATTAGCGTGCAAGCACAAGAGTGCAAAACGATTTCGGAGGGACAAGAAGCACATTTTGTTATTGAAGACGAGGAAAAAGGTCAGTGGAGGTATCGAATTTCTTCCCTGCTCTCCTAGTTTTTCTTCATTCAAAATGCTTGATCTTTCAGTGGCCATTGAGTTTTCATTTCGAGTTCCTTTATTTCCTCTCCAGAAATAGATTTCCTTCCTAAATACAATACCCGCGCTAAGTTTTGTAAAAACGGGGAGCATTTGCCAAACTTGGCAAAAAAACGTCCGATGCTTATAACTTTTTTGAATGAAGACGTTTTTGGATTCTGAAAACGCCATCATGTTCACAGCTCGAAGTTCTGCATAGTAATGTACATTGCGGACCGAAGTTCCCTAAAATCGCTTTGTATTCGAGTGAAATTGTTTTCGCGATCGTTCCACAAAAACGTCGCGCGCGGCAAAGTGCGGCGAAACTTTGAGTAGTAATTTTACAATTGATAGAAGAGCAATCTCTATGCTTTCTTTGTTGTTTAGATGAAGCTGGGGCAATCTCGAGATCTGTGCAGATTGAATTTTCGAAATCATTAATTAAACACGCTCGGGAGCATCCTGAAAAGTCGGACTTTTGTGGCGAAAGCTCCAGACTGATAAATGGAGGATTTCGAAAACTCAATCTGCACATCTCGAGATAGCCCCTTTTTCATCTAATTCACGAAGAAAACATGTAGATTGCTCTTCTTTTACTTGTAGAATTACTACTCGAAGTTTCGGCGCACCTTGCCGCGCGCGACGTTTTTGTGATACGACCCAAAAAATATTTTACTCGAAAACAAGGCGATTCCAGATAACTTCGGTCCACAATGTACATAATTATGCAGGAATTCGAGCTGTGAATATGATTTTTTTCCAAAAACTTTTCGTTCGAAAAAGTTACATGCATCGGACGCTTTTTTGCGAAGTTTGGCAAACGCTCCCCGTTTTTACAAAACTTAGCGCGGGTATTGTAACATCGGCGTGGATCGGGAAGAGACTTTGCGTTCATTGTTGAAGGTTAGCGCAAACTCGGCGCACCTATGCTATAGCATATGGCACCGAGTTCGCGCCAACCTTCAATAGTGAACGCGAAGTCTCTTCACGATCCATGTCGACGTTACATATTGTGACAGATGTGGTCAATGTGTATCACTTTTTGAGAAACCTTATGTTGACCCCTTGAACGAGAAGTTTAGTTTTTGCTCATCGTATGTGCCTCGAAGTTTTGAGCGTTTTCTTGACGAGTTACGCTTACATATGTAACATCGGCGTGGATCCTGAAGAGACTTTGCGTCCTTCATTGGAGGTTGGCGCAAGCTCGGTGCACCTATGGTATAGCATAGGGCACCGAGTTTGCGCCAACCTGCAACAGTGAACGCAAAGACTCTTCCGGATCCATGCCGATGTTATTTATGCTAGTATCTCAGCTTGTTATTCGTTGATTTTTCTTAGTTTTCGGTTTCTGAATGGCTTCGACTGATTCGCACTTCCGTACACATCGCCAGAAAACGATATCAAACGATTATCCTTTCATGGGACCAGGGCTGTGCTTAAGTTGTCAGTTTTCCATCCCGTTTCCGAATTTCCCACTCTTTTTGGCTTGTTCCGCCCGGAGGAGATGGAATTGAAAGAAAATAGTGCTACAATGCAACTGCTAACGTTGGTGGGGGATAGGGGCTCTCTACACACCAAGGGAGGAGTTGTCCCGGTGTTGCAGTTCGAAGCGTCACGCCTATCAATGGAAGCGAGGTGGTCCCGAGTAGAATTGGAGCCGCAAAAGACGAGACAACCCCTCCCTCGGTGAGTAGACAGCCCCTGTCCCAATGTTGGGGCCTCACTCCGTTCAGAAGGCAAGTACTGTCATTCTCGGATCTAAATTTTGCCTGTTGCGTCACTGACACGATGATAATCGTGCTGGGACCACTTGGTCAAGACAGGTTTTGTGACCTAAAGCCACGTAGCAAATAACGACCCCACGTCCAAATCGACAGCTATAAACATTTTATGCACCACCGTGGATCCGAAACTGTTCCCGCCTCTTGAAATTCATTTCATAACAATCGACAGATTCGAGCCTTCCTCCTTCAGCTGAGCAGAAGTCAATAGCCAGGGCACCAAACAATGACAGCTGGGGAGCAAAATAACGCTGCCCTGAGAGATTTTTAATTTTTTTTGCGGCAAGGACATCAAGTTGCAGATCATCGAAATTTTTCCGAAGGCTCCGTTAAAACATGAGTCAGAAAAAAACCGGATATCAACTTTCTGGAGCAGAAGCTATCACATGACAAAAACCTCTTGTATCCACCAGACTTTGCTTTCTCGAGTGCAGATGTACGTCACTAAAGCAGAGTACTATAGGTGTGGATCAGTTTTCTCCGAAGGCTGCCCTTGAAACTAATGCTCTCGACCAGAATTGAACTAGCTGATGTCTGATTACGAATCCGTCTCTAACAAAAGAAACCATTCAAGCAAAAGCCATTCGGAGCGCAGATCTAACTGGGCCCCAGGTGCTTTTGAGTGGGGCTCTTTTCATCTGGCTGTCGCATTGAAAAAGAAATCGATGCACGCGCCATCGGCCGCGGCGCAAATTATAATATCCTAGGCGTCGTTTATACTTCCGACGCCGCGCGGCGCGGCACAATGCATTTCTGTAAGGGGCTGTATATTCTCCCGCCGCGAGGCCGCGCGGCACTGTGCAATCCTATGGTATTCATAGCGCGGCGCCGCACGATCGATATTACCGGAATGCACTTTGCCGCGCCGCTCGGCGGCGAAAGTATAAACGACCACTAAAGGAGTATCGATCATGCGGCGATGCACGACCGATTCTTCTATATCGCACGCAGTGGCGCCTTTTAGCGGCGGAAATCTAAACGGACCCTTAGACAAGTCGACTTTGCGTTTTCTCACTGAGTTTCAGGGTTGTAATGACTGCAGGACTTAGGCGTTCAGGCTAATAAGTGGTTTGGACGACATTGGTGGCTATTCGTCGACCCTACAGGAATTTTTTCACTTGAAAGCCGTGAACGATCACTTTCAGCTAAGGAAATTCGGCCTCTGGAATAAGGGCGTCTCATGTAAAACGATACCTGTGGTAAAGCCGGAGGGGTTTCAAGAGAAAAACACGTCTAGACGCACCTCACGAACCATTCCATTTGACCCATTCACAACCATGCCTAATTTGGGGTGACTGCACGCTCAATAGTTACACCGAGTGGAATGTTGCGTCACACTGCACCTAGACCCACCGTTGAGTCTAGGTGACTTGAAGGGCATTCCTCTGTATGTTCCTTTTTCTTTTTCATGTCCATATTGCATAAAGTATAAATAGTGTCGCAATCCCACCCACATTATTTCTTCCAAGAGAAACAGCTACCTAAAATTAGAACAGGATCAACTAAACTCCAACATCTACAAGCAAATGAACAAGGTTCAAACGAAGTTACCCATTTCGTTCTCAGGGACCTAAAGGCTAGCATTAGGAGAGAAAATAGATCACCAAGTGTTTCATAATTACTTTTGCCAACCGGTTTTCCTCTCATCACAGCCTACGGCGTTTTTGAAAAGGGGCAAATATGTCGTTAAGGTGTAGCCAACAACGGATCGTGATGTTTGTACTTAGTGGAGCTTAGTTTAGGTCAATACATTGTTCGTAACGTCGACATGGATCCTAGTGAGACTTTTCGTTAACTATTGAAGGTTGACGCAAACTCGGTGCCATATGCTATGATATAGGTGCGCCGCGTTTGCGCTAAACTCCACTGGGGAATGCAAAATCTCATTAGGATCCATGCCGATGAATGTAAATTGGAATAATCCTCATTAAAGGCAGTGCTCACGATAAAAAACCGTATTGTAGTTTTCGATGTTTTTGAGAAGGCAAGTTCACAAAGTAGAGTATAGAAGAGAAAAGTCCCCATAACTTCTCAAATGTGGGAGGAAGGACTGTTCAAATAAAAACTCATGAATACTCAAAAACCCTTGACTTGAATTTGTGATTGTTCGCTTGCTTTGTGCCAACTGCGTACTTTGTGCCAACAGGGTTTCGATCGCGTGCGGGGATCTACCGTAGCAGCCCCGTCCACTCACAAGACTAGATTTATTACGTTAACTACCATGTACAACCCGTCACATTGAATCGGTAGACACCCTCTTGATCAGAGTGGGCGCTCACTTGTCCCTTGTAATGACCTGCGATCGTGTCTAGACTGTCTTCTTCAAAAAACAAAAATCGAAAAAGTTTCCGGCTCTAGCGATTTGCGGAGGCAATTTGTTCTAAGTCCTGACAACCCTGAACGCAAATGAACTAAACATGCTACCTTCAGGGGCTAGCAGAGTGGCATCGCGGCGCGACGCGACGCGACCTAACGGAGAGCAGCCGCATTGAAAAATCGCGGCGATATATCAGTACAGAAATCAGCCACTGGGAGTGTTTTTTTCTTTAGTATTCAGGTCTGGATGCATTATTTCTTGTGAAACTAAGGATTAAGCTAAAATTTCAAGACTTAGATATCTAATGAACCCATATCTGGTTTGCTTTATTAATTTCCGTTGTTAGTATAAAATTCGGTGCCATTTCTCTTCTTGGCCCACCCTTTTTTTATCTTCTGGCCTAAGCTTATCCATAAAAGGGTTTCGCAGCCACTGTTTTCATGACAGTACTAGCAGTTTTTCAAAAATAAAGGTCAAGATATTGTGTTAAAGTGCAGCTTCTTACGGTCTACGAAATTTCTAGAAAAATGTAGCAAAGAGAAACATTGTGTTTGAACATTCCTTGTGATGAGGAAATCGATATTTGAAAAGCACGTTCTTGTGATAAATTACGCGATCGTGAATGGTTTGATCGTAATAAACGTACAACTTTTCTGTAATCGTGCAGTGCTTCTTCAGCTACGAAGAGTGGAAAGTCATGGAATAGTTTACCGACGGAGGGAGGTTTCTTGCAGTTTGAGCGACTAATATAAAGACCTCGAATGATGTGAAAATTGTGGTGTTGAACCGTGAGTTTGAAAAATTAAACGACTGAAATAGAAATCATAAGGTAAAGGCATATGCAGCAATTCAAAAGGGTGCTATCGCAGCGGGGAGGGCACTGTGGTATCGCACTTGCCCATGGCCATTTTTTCGTGCCGCAATGACTTTCCTGGTTGTAGCGGGGGAGGAAATCCCCGGGTAGGTGCTCAATTTTATTGCGGCACGGTAAAATGGTCGTGGCCAAGTGCATCGCGCCATAGTGCCCCCCGCTGCGATAGCACCTCCAAAAGAACTTAGACTTACTAAGTGATTATTGACAGGCAAGAAAAACCCGATATGCGTTATGCATATACGCTTGAGCATACAATAAGTGTGAAAGGTAGACTCGGTTTTTAGACAAAACACTCCCAGTGGCTGATCGCAGCCTCAAATCCCACTTGGGTGTGACTCTGGCGCTCGATGATACCATAACGCGCTCCACGGCGAATGCGAGGGTTACGGTAGCACAGAATACCGGCTGCTAAAATCCGTTTTGATAGTGTTATATCTCTTGAAAAAAGCTAAGTATGGTACCAAAGCAATTGCCACATTTTAGAGCTTGCATAGGTTGTATGTTGTTGTTTAGATTAGACGGATCCTCACGACTCCATTAATTCCCTCACGACTGAGGTATGAAAAAGACCTGAGCGAGTCTGGTCCGTATTTTGGCGTGCGGAGAGGGACGTGATTTCGCGTCAAGCCTAATCGCCCACGACTCATCCCGTCCCCGAGCACTCGGGGTCGAGGTGACGCCGTCGCACACACGACGGAGTATGCGCTAGGCCTTAGAGGTGAACCTCCGTTCAAGCTGTAGTACATGACAGATTTCCTCAGCCCAAACTGCTTTGAATTGGAAATTCAACAAGTCGAAACTTGCAATTTAGTGTGAACGTGCAAAAACGCCTGTTGTTTATCGTTGTGTAACTCTGCTATACGTTTGAAGTTGTAATCGAGCATGTATCTGACAATAAGTCCCATGGCAGAGCTGACTAGAAGTTTCCGAAGAAAAGACAAAGAAAAATTAATGCTTATGCGAACAATTTTAGCAATATAGCTGAGGCATGATTCAAGCACACGGTGGGATCAGGAAGAGGGTCGATATTTTGGGGGGAACTTCAAAATTTGAGGGAGGCTCGTTTTTTTTCGGCCTATCTGAAATTGTGTCCGTCTCAGATATCCTGAAAATCAAGTCTTGAGGTAAAATTACATCTATTTGTCGTAGAATAATCATCCGTATAAAGGAATCAAAAACAGTTTTTTTTTCGGGTTTTTCATCTGAAGCTGGGCTGGCTTTGGAATGGTGACTCCCCAGAGATGAAAGAAACTCAAAATGAAAGGAGTTGGGAAACAGCCCAAAGTCAGTTAAAAAAACACTCCAGAAAAGGGACAGAACAAAAAAACAACTTCTCTCCAAAGACCGAACTTTCTTTCCCCCCCCCCCCCTCTTAGCTCATGGGAAAAATAGGCCAGAATTTTGAAAAAGTGTCGTCTACATGCATGACCAACTGTGTGAGTGGAATCGGCAAGTGTTGAAGATGTTAATTTCTAACGATGAGCTCATAAGATCCATTCCGATCCGAGGTATGTATGGCCGGTCAAATGTGCGTTGGTCCCACATTGGTCCGTACTCCGGGAGCCCCACCGGACCAACGGGGCCAATGACGAACGGCAAAGATAATCCCGGTCTCTGAAGTGCTTTTGGGACCCCAGCTGGCTGAAATTCTTTGAAGCGCGCAGCGAGTTGAGCACTATTCAACGGCCTTGGACTGGCGAGGCCTCAAAGATTGAAAAAAGTCAGAATGAAAGGAGTCGCGAAACGTCCGAAAGTCAGTTTCAGAGTCAGTCACGTCTATCCCTTTCTTTATCTTCCCAGGGGAAAGATGTTTTTATTTTGGCCAAATGATGTGTCTTCCAGAGGGGATCGTTGTCCGGACCAACGCTGAGCTGCGGTAAGGAACGTATTTCACATGTTTTGCAAGGCCCTACGTGTAATGTGCGATCAGTGCAGCCGCTTGACGCCTAGTTTGCACTTGTCAGGTAGAAGTGTGAAATGTCATCGCTTTCCGTCTTCTCATGGTGAGGGGTGGTTTTCACACATTTTGACTGATCGGCTCCTCGAATTTTTACACCGGGGTCGTGCACTCGCCGCAGTTTATCTTATCTAAACCGCCGATTCCTCCAAAATGTTTGTGTGTGAATTTCTTCAAAGGCCTGTTAGCCAAACGTGACTATCAGTTTAAATTCGAATTATGGAAAATTTAGGATTTGATAGAAATATTTTTTAATGCAGTTGTTTTGCTACGTGAAATTAAAGATATAAAAGTCATATAACAGTTTTAAAGACGGAAGTAAGACGAAAAACGGTTAGGAAGTGGGCGGAAATTTTTGTAGACTAGCCGGCACATTGGATCACCCCACCCACGTCATATAACAGTTTTCCACCGTTTGCTTCTTCAGAGGAACAGTTACCGAATTTTTGAATACTCTACATCTCGACAGATTTCTACATCCAAGCAGCCATCCTATTTTTAGAGAGTTTTCGGTACAGGAAACAGAAAACAAAGTCACCTAATACCTAAGAATTTTGAAACGCAAAAGCATTCCCGACGTTTGGATTGTTCAGAGCCCGCAGTCCCCCGAAACACACCAAACAGGCGCAATTAGATATTTTAGAGGTTTCACCAAACAGCTTTTCCTCCAATACTTGAGATTTTCTTGGGAATTTCCCCCTAGTATCCTTTTCTTCGTGGACTTGCGTACAAAAAACATCGAAAATTAGAAAAAGGTGCTCTTTGTAAACACTGTCTTGAAAAGCCTGTGGTATATCATATGATAATTGCTGAAGACGTTTCTTTAGACCTCTTCTGAGCTCAAAGCGCTGTTTTGTAGGGTCAACAAACTGAATTTCAGAGTTGTTCAAAAAAAAAACCGCAAGCTCTCCAACATAAATTTTGAGATTTCCATCTACGTGTGAAGCGGACCTCATCCACCTAAACCTGCCAAGTGGGAGAACCCGACTCCTCCCTAATAGGCGAGTTTTAGGAGAAATAGACTCGGGCACGCCCCCCAAACTAAAACAGCTTTGGCACGCCGCTTTGACGATTATTCGAGGTCAACAGAGCCTAGACTCACGAAGAGCTTGAATAGATGTTCACCATATTCCCAATGTCTCCCCCTTTTGCTTGAGTTGAAATGTTGCGACTGACAGGATTTACAAGTCTTGGGCAGCTCGTCCACCAAGTTTTCGCCACATACGCGGACTTCTGAGGGGTGATATATCCGTTCGCAGATGGTTCTGGAAGGTTTGACAGAGTCCATTGAGATCAGCGCGAGCTCCTCTCTAAGATAGGAAAAATCTGTAGAACCTATTTCTGGGTCTCATGTGTTCCCTCAGTGGGACTCGTCAGTGATGCAGTACATACTATACTTTGACATAGAATGATTTCGAATCATCCTATAAATGGATTTCTTCTCTGGAGTAACAGAATGGTTCTAGCTGTCTTTGGCTTTCAGACATGAAACAAGGGGTAAGCTTTTCATAAGTCAAGCCATCTCATAAGTTAAAATCACAACTATCAATTATTCGGTAAAATAGTCGACTTCGAATAATTATCGACTATTTTCTCGAATTATTGATAACTGTGATTTTGTGAATGTAAGGAATTCTACTCTGGCTTGACTTAAGAGAAGCTTACCTCTTACTTGTTGTTTGGAAACCATAGGCAGCCTGAACCATTCTGCCGATCGACAGAAAAAAGTAATTTACATGACGATTCGAAATCATTTAATGTCAAAGTATAGTACATACAGGCTGCAAAACGCGAAACTCTCTTGGTGCTCTTGCGGAGGTTAGAGACAGCTAGAGAGCAGATGGTAGACGGAGGCTGCAGCATCGCGCGCGCCGTACGCGCCATGAGTGATGAGAATTTTGGTTTTCTACAGAGGATACGCAGTGCAAAACAACAGTATTTCTGTTTCATGCATTTTATCAAAATTTAAAAATTTCTCATTGGAATTCCGTCGATCACAAGTTAAAGGCATCGCATACCCACAAAACCTTACACTACGTTTTTATTCTATTGTATACCTACGCCTATTTCGCAAATCACACAGGCGAGAGCGCATCATAAAAACCTCTAGTTCGGGAGAAATAACACTCTCAACATTATACGACTCGCAGTGTTTGGTCAGAAAGCGCGCGAGAACGCGTTTTAGGAGCAAAACTATGGCGATATTCATAATCCTGGCGTTGAAGGCTATCCAACGGTATACCATCTCACACACTCGCGAGGGTCGGTGGCCGGTTGAGGGGAGTTGAACAGGTAGCGTGCTGCCGCTCGAAACGAAAAAAGGGGCGGGCTAAGCCCGAAAACTCCCCCATTCATGCCGAAAACTCCGCGTGTCAACCTCCCATCGACCCTACAATGCCACGTCACAGTTGACCCGTTCACACCGAGAGCTCTGCCTAATCACCTCCCACCGACCACTCAATGTGACGTCACACCCATGTGTTTACACCGAAAGCTTCGCCTGATCACCTCCCACCGACCGACCACCTACCAATCCTGCAGTCGCGGGCACCAGTGGCAGCGTTGGCGATTCAACCTGCCACCGACGCCCGCCAAAGCGTCGATATTCCGAACAATGTCAACCATGATAAGCGCAAACACCTCTCATCCAAGCGCAGCGTATACATTGTGGGCTGCCATTTCTGCGCTCTACACGAGAGAGTATCAGAGAAAAACAGTGCAGACACTGCAACACGTTGACCCGAAAACTCCGCCACATATGAGACATTACCACGGAAACTTCGGCAGTTATGAGTCATGCCGAAACTCCGCCGATCAGCCAGATCCGATCAATTTTATTGCAGAAGGGGCGTTTTAACCTGCCACCGACCCCGCGATTGCCTGAGATGTGGGGGTTCCGATGAGAAGTATAGAGGTTTCGCAATCAACCGGATTTGTAATTACGGTACCTTTGCGAAAGAGGCGCGACCGCCTCTGTCTGCGTTTCCTTGTATATACGGTATATAGAGAGCGGGTCAATTACGGAACTTCTGAAATTCTTAAAGGCAGCAGACACGCTCAAAAATGGTATCGATTTTATGACATAAATCAAAGGCTTGGAGCTGGTTGTATTGGGAACTGACGAAAAAACCAACGAAAACTGTGTGCAAATAGAGGAATAGCGGTTATTTGGTTATCGGGTGAAAGTGGACGAGTTACTCAGCGCGTGATTGAAACATCGAATATTAGCAAAAAAATGGTTGATACAGAGAAGCCCACATACTCTTACAGCCTAAACTGGAACGTTCATCTCATTGGAAGCATCAAAAACCAGCCAAAGGGACCGTATTAGTACTATCAATCTGGACGAGTTTGTATTTTGGGGCGGGGTTACAGAAGCTCAGGGGCGGGGTTGCAGAAATTTTTCGATTTGCATTGCTGAAATTTAGTAGTTTTGACTCGTTTTTGATGCTTCCAACGGCGTGAGCAGTCTACTAGGAACCATGCGACTTCAGAAAAGTAGTTATGTCAACAACTTTTTCGAGCGTGTCTGGTGCCTTTAAGGCCTAGTGTATGCTTCCCGCAACGCGCGGCCGCGACAGTGAATACCAGCAATATCGATTTTTGGTAGATATGGATGACAAGCATTATGTCGCGTCGCTCGTCGCGGGGAAGTATGCACTAGGCCTAAAGGAAGTGATAGCGATGAAATATGCTTGTCTACTTTTCTCCTCTGAACCCTTCTCTGGATCTAGAGTAGTAGGATCTGCTGGAAAAAATTGCGAAAAGACCCTATTTTGGTTTCGCCTCAACTTTCCGGTCTTTTGATGGTGGACGAACTCACTGCACATAATCGGTATCAATGATCTATAGCAGGGCTGTGCGTTATAACGTTAACGTGTTAACGCATTATAGGGTTTACGCGGTTTTTTTCTCGAAAATTAACGATTAACGCTTAACGAAAAAGTCTTCAAATCACGTTAATTTATAATTCGTTAATTGTTGTAGAAGATGGCACCAGGATACTGCAGGAGCTGCGGGTCGGCCAGTTTTGCTCAAACCCCCACTCCAATGCCAATTTTGCTCAGAACCTTCCCCCCAGGAGCGTGAGCAGGTCAAGTTTTGACCGTGTTCTACCCACTCCCTCCCCACCTAGAGCTGATGTGCTCAAACAGTGTTTATCTAGCAGGTTTAGTTCTAATGTTTGATTGCAGTAAAATCATTTTTGCCGTATTGAAATGGTGAAGCCAGTGCTATGCGAAAAAATGCAGATGTTCACAAGGACGAGAGCACAGAGCAGCGCCCATCGCATTTATGTAGAGAGGGGCTGAAAATGCCAAAGTGTAAGTAAAGCCCAGCTTGCTTGGATGAGTCCGGGCGGATTAAGCAGCGGAGCGGTCGGTCACGGCAAAACATAACAGTGATAAGGAGATTTTGTCATGATAATCCCAACAAGCTTTACTTCGACCGGCTCAAAATGAGGGAGCTAGGTTCATTGGTAATTAGATGTGCAACTTTTGGTGGACTACGCTATAATGGTTACAGCCCGTGCTGTGTAATAAAATGCGGATGTTAGAAGGGAGGAGGGGGGGGGGGAGTTTGATCCCGCCCGAAGTTCATAGTTATGCAAAGTAAAGATCAAGAGATAAGGATATTTGAGTCATGCGGGGTCGATTTAACATTTGTATACACTTTCACCGTCGAGGATGGAGGTTGAACACTGCTACAGAATATGGGCTCACACTTTCTCAAGTGTGGTTCGCTGAAAGTCGACAATTTTGAAAACTACGAGTTATGTGAGTAGGACATTTGAGTCAAGCGTGGTTGTTTTACCCTACATACAAAATTTCACCGTCTAAGATAGACGCTGAAGCGCGCTACACTGTACTCGTTAACGAAGAAAAAAAGTGTGATTCTTCGAAAAAAGTAGGTTTTCAAAAGGTTGTAAGTGAAGTAGTAAATGAGTTATCTGGGAAGGTCCGGGCTTCGGGAAACTAGACTCTATACTCTACCGTTTGCAACATTCTACAAACCTGAAGAGTGCCTCTGAAGAACATTTACCTGTTGTGGGGTCTTCTCTAAAATGCACTGTGGGTCCACATCTAACGAAGTACTGAGAAAACGCGAATATGGACGCAGAACCCACACCAGGAAAAATTTCGCGAAGGGCACACTCCAGAGGTGCCGTAAGCTTCAAACCTGAAGTTACTGCAGTTTTAAACCCCTAATTTAGATTCGTGAACCTGGATGTTTTTGTCATTTTCCTCTATCAGTGTAGCGGTATTCGACGTTCATTTGAGACGCTCAAACTCACAATAGAGTAAATCGACCACGCTGGACTCAAAAATACTAATCCCGTGACTCCTACAGAACCGCGCAATTTTTTGCAAAAAATAAGCGTTTTGGGGTGTTTTTAGCTTTCACAAAGCGCCGCATCGCCGTAACTCACTTCAAAATCGACGAATTGAGTTTTTCAGGAAGTTTTCGTGTTTCTCTCAAAGAGGCAAATGCAACGGTACGTGTAGAAAGTCTTTTCAACTTGACATTTTGCTGAAAAACGGTTATTTTCTCCAGTAATTCCCATCGACCACAGGTCAAAACATGACGGATTTCGGCAATTATGACCGTCTGATCATTTCCTAATGAGGAATTTCGTGGCGCAAATATGCGAATTTCGATAAAATTCTGGAGTCGAATCTATTATTTTGTAGCACTATCGCATAGGACCCAATAAAAGTAATTCATAAATGACTTTAAATTGAAATCGAACAGTTTTGAAGCAAGTTGTGGCGATGCGACGCTTTGTCAGGGCAAAAAACGCCGCAAAACGCTTTCTTTGCAAAAACAACGAGCGGTACTGTAGTTTTCGAAATTTCCGACTTCCGGCGGGACAACTCCTAAGATAGGTGTTAGCCCCCATATTGTAGCGGTGCTCTGCCTCAATCTTCAACGAGGAAAGTTTTTCTACTGGGTAAATCGACCCCGCACAACTCAAATATCAACTCTACTGACTCATAGAAATCTTTCGCAGAAATCATTCAGCATTTAGTAGGCAAATTGCTCTAGACACTTCACATTTAGGATTCATATGTCTTTTCTATCATTTTGGGAACGTCTTCACTATGACTCCACCCTAAACATCCTAATTGAACACCGTCACTCGTAATTCAGTTCAAATAGCATTTCAGTCAAATCGCAATGCATAGTTGAATTCCATGTGAAAAACTGCTCTGGGAGGTTTTCACTCACATGCACATTTCTCCAATGGGTCTTCCTCCAAAGGATAGACATCTCCGGAGCCCTTCGTCCCCTCTGGAGCTCAGACCCCCTGTGGGGCTCTATCCCGCGACGAACCCTGTATGGCGCTGATTGATATGGGAGGTCTGATAATATATTGATTTTTGAAGTGGTAATGTTTTTCTTTTCAATGGTTTAACGAAATGGAAAATTAACGTGTTAACGCATTAACGTGTTAACGCGGTTTTTTCCCGAAAATTAACGATTAACGCTTAACGAAAAAATAATAATCTTCATTAACGCACATCCCTGATCTATAGTATCAAGAACATCAGCTGGCTCGAAATTGAAACGTAATCAGTGAACTTTCAGACTCGCCTGCTCAAATAATTCTGTCCTCATCTAATCAGAACATTGAATGAGGCGCTTGCCTTCATTGTTCAAATGTTTTTATCAGTTAAATTTGAATTTATCGCTGTCTCCAAATGTCAGTAAATTTTGACAACACAGTATGGGACTGCGATCTTTTTGGGCGGAGTTGTGCTCGTGTGCACGGATCGACAACTTAGGAACCTAATAACTTCAAGTATAACCCGTTGCTTGCCCCGTAAGCTTCGTTGTTTTTTAGCTGTTTAGGGACCAAGCAAATTCTTATGGTTTTTTCAACAACTTTTTTTCGGAAAAAAAAAACACTTTCTTCAACGGAACCCCGATAATGGCTATACCACTGGATGGCCCTCAACGCCAGGATCATTATTATCACCCTAGTTTCGCTCTGAAAACGCGTCTTCGCGCGCTTTCCGACCAAATTCTATAAGCGATAGTGTATAGGAGAGAGTGCACTTGAATTTTGCGCCACAATTGTTTTCCAAGTTCTCTACACCTGTGATTGTCCTCGTTTTCGAAAAAAAAACATGTGTGTGAGGAGTGATTGCACGCGATATTTTTTTTCTGCAGGTCGGAAACGTATCCTTTGTTTCGGAAAGAATTTTATTTCCGTTCATTGCGTGCGTCTGCGCGCTTATGCTCCGTATTCTTCTTCCCACTCTTTCTCGCTATCTTTACCCTCGCTCAACACAAGTGCGCGAAGAAACAGAGCCAATTCGGCTTTGAAACAGAGGAGAACTAGCCCAAATCAAACCCAACCGAACTACTGCCTCGGATGTGCGATTACGTGAGGCACAAGCGTAGCCCAGTCCTGATCAAATCCAGCGATGAGGAATCGCTGGATTGCCAATGTTTTTGAGGAAACCCAGCTGGCACCTTGGGTTTAGCGTCCATGAATCCCCGCCAAAACCGCCTCAAAATGTGATCACAGCGTGTCCAAATATTCGATCTGGTGTAAACGTGTTAGAGCACCAACAGTTCAGTCCGGTGACATTTTTCTATGCACTGAAGAACAAAATCGAGTAGACTTATTAGCCTACTTTCTGCAGCCTTTTGTATTTACCTCATTTCCAAGTATAAAAAACACCATCATGAGTCTATTTCAGCAGCTTGAAAGCGTCATGGCAATGCTCACTTTCCTTAGCGGAAGACCCCAGAAATTTTTTCGACCGCTTCCATGTGGGATGCCTCGTTTTGACCACACTAAAGGCAGCAGACACGCTCGAAAAGTTGTTGAGATAACTACGTTTCTGAAGTCGCATGGCTCCTAGTAGACTGCTCACACCGTTAGAAGCGTCAAAAACGAGTCAAAACTACTAAATTTCAGCAATGCAAATCGAAAAATTTCAGCAACCCCGCCCCAAAACACACACTCGTGCAGATTAATAATACTAATACGGTCACTTTGGCTGGTTTTTGATGCTTCCAACGAGGTTAGCGTTCCAGTACAGGCTGTAAGAGTATATCGGCTTCTCCATCTCAACCGTTTTGTTGCTAATATTCGCTGTTTCAACCGCGCGCCGTAAAACTCGTCCACTTTCACCTGATAACAAAATAACCGTTATTCCTCTATTTATACACAGTTTTCATTCGTTTTTTCGTCCGTTCCCTATACAACCAGCTCCAGACCTTTGATTTATGTCATAAAATCGATACCATTTTTGAGCGTGTCTGCTGCCTTTAAAGACATCGCCCGTAGCATGTGAAGGCTCAGTGTAATATAGAACTCTTTCGCCAACTCTGCTTCTTGTCCTATTGAGACCGAAAACCCTGGATGGGCTGAGGCAGTGGACGCTCGATATTTTCTCGCATTGTGCGGCAGAACCTCTGCATACTTGTGAAAGGAAATGTCTGGGGATTGAAAATGGAGGACCGGAAAAGACCTACAAGTCTATAAAAATGGAATCGAGATGGTCAAAGAAGGAATGGGGAGGATTTTTTCCGGAACGTCAGGATTTCGAAGCAAATATACGTATGTGGGCTGCGAAAGCTATACGCTTATTTTGCTTGGAGGAGATCGGTTCCTACATACCATCTATCCTCGTCTGTATTATCCCTTTAGTGGTTTTAAAGGTAGAGAACACCCTCAGGCATTAATTTTTTGATTTTCATGTGTTTATGTAGTGAACCTCTCCTGTATAACCCGTGCCAAGTGCGAGATCCTATTTCCTCCAAATCAGTTAGATATAAGCGACCACCACGAGCCCGATCACCTTCACTCACCTCCACAGGCCCGACCCCCTTCCTGATTTTCGACCTCGATATCGGCTGGATGGATGGATGAATTCCAACGAACCTCTGTTCTTCACCCCCTTTCCGATCTATATCCTCATCATGTTTTGCTCGCGTGCAGCGGCTGCTAATCAAGAGAAATACGGGCCTGAGACAACTCGTCCAACAATTTTTCACTCTTTAAAATTTAAGCATCTTTGAAGAGCCATAACTCTGTTCATAGGAGGCCTTTAACGATTTCAGAGATACCGTCCTGATCAGCGAGTGACTCTCTCCAACGTAATCATGAAACCTCAAAAAAGTTTCTTGGGTGTCCTGTACCTTTAAGCATATTCATGGGCGCCTCAGTTCATCCTATAAAGTCACTCAACACAATCTATAATATCTATTAGGTTGAGAAATAAGTTCCTCAGCTTTTTTTCGTTTTGATTTTTTTCTCAGTAATATTAGTTTTGTCTGGTGATGTGTAATATAGCATTCAAAAGCATATTCTTCTTCATCAATGCAAGGACACATGCTTTATTTACTTTTGCAGCTAAAAGCTTTGCCCATCTGAATCACTTCAACAACAAAATAACAAGTTGCTTGTTAGACGCGGATAATCCGGCAGATAATCGCGCGCAACGTCTTCGGTTTGTCGCCTGCGGCAGAAATTCGCCGTCACGCGAAAACACCTCACGGACCACAAACAAAAACACTTGTTTTCGTATGTAAATCGGGGCAGTTTTCCACGCCTCTTTGAGATCGCCTTGCAACACGGCGACTTCTTCTATGTTGTTGAGCATTTTTAGTGATTAGCACCACTGCCGTGTTAAACTTTTCAGAGGAGTTTTGGCAAGAATCGTATTCTCTGTCTTACAACAGAATCACAACAGGCCGATGTGATCGTTTGTAACGAAATATAAACCATTCATCGGACTCAGAATGAGGTCATGAAACCTACGTTTGTAGAAAACTGCTGGAGACTTTACAGATCTTCTCGCCTTGTGCACAACAATCCACATCAAACCAAGTCAGAAGTCCGAATCGACAATGTCCGAATCGAATTCTGTTTTATTTAATGCTTTGCAGGCGAACTTTTATTATTCATTGTTCTAGAAGAAAAATATGTGCTTTATTTGGGTCCTCTTCAATCACTGCTTATTGAAGCTTACCAAATCTCACATTAGGCCAAGATTCTCTCTTATAACACCACTAGCAAATTGTCCGCCACGCATTTTCCTCAGAAACGTTAGATCGTTTGCTATATGGGTCCCTTGAGAGCTGGGGGGAGCTGCACCTCAGCGAACGCCATGTCACTTCCATCATTACGGCCTCGCACTTTGTCCGGTTTATTTCTGAGATTGAGCACATAAACGCCGAAGACTTCGCGATTTCGTCTTTTGTGATTTTTTTCATGTAACAATCGCTCCCTTTCTACCCTCTTTGGCCCCTGTTATTTAATCCTTCAGTGAGAGATTTTGTTCATCTGTTAAAAATCACTTTGAATAGGACACACGACTCCTACCGAGTCTAAATAAAACACCAGATCAAAGTCTTGCTGAGGGTAAATGAGGGTATCGGTCCAATCGGCGCCTTTTCATCCGCCCGCGATTAGCCCGGTGAGCCTTCTGCTTACCGCCATTTGCCCACCGTGCTTCCGCGATCAACCCGGAGGGGCCTTTCAGGCGTGTCGGTGCGAACGGTGTTACTATATAAGCGCAGTTCGACCGGATTGGCCGCGCTCCGGCGACGACGCGAACGCAGGTGCTCTTTTCGTCGCGCCCGTTGCATGCACCATCTGAGCCAGGGTTGAGCAGAGTTACCGCATTTTGCGTTCCGAAATCCGCAGTTTCGCGCTTCTTGGCATTTGGTCACGCGTTCCGTATTCCGAAAACCGCAGAAAGTGCTGCGGTACGCAAAACTGTCGGGTCATCTGGGTCTGAAAAAACATCAGACGATTTCCAAATGTTTCCGCATCTCGCGTTCCGAAAGCCGCATTTCCGCGCATTTTCAAGCGTTTCCGATTTCCGAAACTCGTGAGAAAAGCTCTTCTGCCGTAACCCGTAAACCGATCTCCGAAATTTCATATTTTCATTTCACGCCCCTGCAACCGCTCTACACATTCAACGCAATTTTTCGTTATAAGATAAGATTATCATATTTTTTCGCTGTACTATGGAAAACATGATATTACAACCCTTTTCATGACCCTCTTCTTCACCCCCACTGTCTATTCACTCGGCACACCCATTTTGTACTCTCGTCAAGAGTTTCAAGTCAACAGCATGCTTTTCTGCAATTTCGTGGTGAAAGGGAACAAAGCGTTTTCATATATGGGTTGTTTTTCTTCGACAAAAGTTTCTAATCATCCAAATACTCCAGGAATTTATGCCAGATATACACGGGTTATGTTGAACATCGGTCGCATGTATCATTTCTAATATTCACTTAGTTCTCGCATAATTTAACCCAGAAACAGGAACGTGAGAGTGGTTAAAGACCTCTTGATTGAGTGAGGCGAAGGAGAAGCGGAAAAAAACATGGATAGAAGCCTGTTCACGTATTTGACGAAGAAATGGTGTCCAAGATTCCCGTGGAAACGAAGGTAATAGGGTCTTACAAATGGGGAATAGGGTGCACTAAGTCTAGCTCCACGGTTATTTCGTATTATTAATGGAGTACATATAATAGTTGATTATTCGATAAATGTTATATTTACTACTAACTCTACATGTATACTTAGACCGAATCGACTGAGCGAATACTCACCCTACTGAACAATGTCAAAGTCGATTAAATAGATTTGACCAATTATTCAAAAAGTTTAAATTCCGAATAAATCAAAAATCGACTAATTGAAAAATTTGATGTCTGGATAAGCGTAGAAGTCGATCATTCGGAAGAAAAACTCGACACATTCAAAAACTCGACAGCTATCAAGTGTTTTTGTTCCTGCGAAGAATGTTAGGGATGGCAATCTCTCCATACAGACACATATATACCCTCCCTTAGATGAGACTTCGATCGACAATTGTCGGGGCAATTTTCATGCTGACTTATACCAAAAACGCTCCTCGTTTTTTTTGGTCAAAATTTTTCATGCAAAGTCTCAAAATGCCCCCTTCCTCTCCGCCAACTCCCGTTTTTTCAGGTTTCAGCCCCCAACCGTAGTCTCGGTGGACAGTCGCCGCTATACCTTCTCCCATGATCATCTATTTTTTCTTTTAAATTTAATTTTTACCCCAAATCGAAAATAATTTTCATGTGAATTTTTTAGAATTTATTCTGCTTCAGCTTATCTTTTGGCTTTTCTTATTTAAAAAGTTATTGAAAAATTAGCTTAAAGACCTTTTGTGGAAACGAGAGACTTTATTAGGCTTTCCCGTCTTCGTGTACCGCTCGGATCGCAAAATGGAAGGGTCTTCGGTATTCATGCCTATTGAAGAAGTCCAATTTTTATTCGAAAAGTTGATCAAATGAATAAGTGACTTTTGACTAAATCGAAAAGTCTATCATTGAAAAAAGTGTGATTTCGGACTCATTCGAATAGTCAGTTCGAAAGACACGATTTTCGGATAGGTCGAGAAGTCAGTTATTCGAAAAAAATTCCAGTTTTCCCAAGTATGCTGCACTTTCGTTAAGAAATTTTTCTGGGTTTAAGTGTTTAACGTTTTCATAGTGTTGTACCGGATTACATAAGATCATTGAAACAGGGGCTTTCTTAGGCAAATAATAGCTCGATACAACCAGTCTTAGCTAACATTTCGAGAAAAATATTTGATTTTTATTTGGAAATTTGAACAATATTCAAGTGTGTGTGCGAAAAAGGTTGTTAAGTCGGTGGAAAGATAATTGTTTCTAACATTCACGAAAATTTGAAGCAGATATTAAGATTTTTTTCTAGGTATAGGATTTCAAATTGTTAGGCGCTAGGTAACTTACACACCAGCGCAATGAAAACGTCCCTCTATGACATCGCCGCAGCTTGCTGCTCAGAGCGAGGACCCATGCAGTTCTGGTAACATGACGCAATAATGCAGATGGCGTTCACCCGGATTGGGAAGGTGATAAAAGTGTTGAGGTCAATTTTTGCGCGAAAATCTCAAAATTTCCATTTGAGGGTTATTAAGGGTGCTAAACACGAATGTGGGCTCATTGTGTCGATTTTCTAAGGATTACTGTAAGTCAGCGTACGTATCTATAATGCTATTTACAACGAATAATTTGAAAAGCCCCAAAAGGACCTCAAATTCGTGCTCAGCACGCAAAGCTAACCCCGACAACATATTGTTTAGCCAAACCCGAGATTTCGACCAATCTACCGTAAACACATCGTTACCTAGTGTAATCCATGGAAAATCGATGGGCAGGCGTGAGACATGTTGAGCTTTGCTTATTGTTCCCACTAATAAGCTATCTCAGCCCTACTCATTGTCACATTTTGGTAGTAGCGAAAAGATCCTATTGGCCTCCAGAGATTTCTTCCAGTGGGGAAGCCTTGAGCCAAATTTCGCTAAGTTTTCTGAACTATATGGAATAACTAAGGTATCTGTGAGCCTCATTTTTAATCACAATAGATTCAAAGCACATCAAGAGGCTGAAAAGATTCATCAAAAACTCGAAAATCTCAAAAAACTCCTAAACAGAGTCTCCGAAATTGCGAAACTTTCTTTCTGGCTAGCTGTCGAATTTTGATACAATCATTACTCTGGAGCAGCGTTGCAGATAAACCATCTCGCCTTTTTCTTCTGCCCGAAAAATTGGCTTTTGTATTTATTGTTTCTGAACTAAGTCAGATGCACCCCCAAGTGGGCCCAATAAGTTTCAAGTCAGATCTGAATGTTTTTATGGAGTGCTCCAGGTGATACCCGATTTATATTAGGTAGACACTCTAACAACGAGTGAAGGCTCGTGGACTCTTAGCAAGGAACTGGCCTCATAGCCAAGTTCAGCATGTCATTTAGCCCTGTCAGTTTTTCTAGCTGAATCGATAATGAATTACCAAATTTGGCGTTCAACGCAGCTCTAAAAATACTAAATACGACAGGCGGCCCTTTGTTTCTCAGCCGTCATCAGCAAAATCTGATGGCAGTTCTGGGATGATCGTGAAAGAATTGACCTCAGAACATCCATTACCCTATCCGAGGGAACTCAATTCGATGTTCCCTAGTTAGCTTTTTCGATATTTCAGACTCTAAAACGGCGTTAAGATTGAAGAGTCTAGCCTTCTCGCTAACAAACTCTGACGAATCTGCAAGAACCGATGCAGGCTCTTGAAATATGATTAGATCGGCGGCGGCAATTTATCAAGATATCTCATGGACTTTCGAGTATCCTTGAAATCTCTGGAGCCGTTTTTTGGACGAGTGCGTTGCCCTATTCGAAGAGGCGTTGCATTAGTGCTGCTCACGCATGTGCCCGCCTCAATAGAGCTTGATACATTTTCAATCCCTCGCTCTCATCCGTTTTCGGGACATTTCACGCTCTTTACCGCACCTTTGCGCTGCCTCATCTAGCAAAGTAAGGGCTTCGAACGAATCTCTCCATATCTAACTGTATTCTGACTTTGCTTTGATACATTTCCCACAAATTCAAACATCTGAGTGAAAACATCATATTTCCTTGTCTGGGGCAGGGTTTGGGGCGTCGGCGTGTTTGATGATCGCAGTGCGAGGGCTGGAGATCATTCATCGATGGTATATCAGCGAGATCTTGGCTGCTCTACCCTCTTACATAGGTAGGGTTGGCGAGGGAACAATTTTTCAGTGGTCTCCAGCCCTCGCCCTGCCATCAGCAAACGTGCCGACGCCCGAAACCCTGCCCCAAACCCTTCGTAACACTCGCCTACGTGCATGCCACCCCAGGATTCTACTGAGAACCTGTCAAGAACCTGCCGCCTTTGTGCCAGACCGGAGTCGAAGGAACCGATTCCCGTCAGATTCGCGGTATACTCAAGGCATTGCCTGTATTCTGCCGAGATCCCACCATGATCAGGCGAAAATGCGGCAAGGTGGCAGGATTCTGCTGCGAATCTTGCGTGGTTTTTGTCACTGTCTACGATGATTCCAACCATTACCCTTACTGATCCATCGCCTTTTAGTGTGCCGAGTTATCGACTGACAAATGAACGACCAGACTTGATCGCGAGAACAACCCATCTCTGGCACTGGGACGCTCCTAGCCCACAAGAAAGCCGCTCCGAGCGCTCGGACAACTGGGCTAGGAGCCCCAAATCGTGATAGTCGCGGTGTTGATGTGCCACTGTCGTGGAAAAGCAGCGCCACTCCCGCGGCCTAGACGCGGTTTTGTCGCGGTTTCGCCATGCTATGCCGTGGTTTCGTCATGCGATTATCGCGGTTTCGTCATTCTATTGTTGCGGTTTTGTCACGCGATTGTCCCGGTCTTGTTATGCTACTGGCGCGGTTTAGACGCGTTATTTTCAGGTTTTTTTCACGCTGTTGTGGCGGTCTAGATGCGTTATTTTCGCGGTTTCGTCTTGCTATCGTCGCGTTGTCGACGCGTTATAATACTCCTATTGCCGCACTTCTGTCGTGTTCATACCGCACTATTGACGTACTATTATCGCGCTGAAGTGCTATACTCGCGTTACTGCCGCACTATTTGCGAGCTATTGACGGACTGTTGTCCCGCAATTGACGTGCTGCCCTCGTGGTGTTGACGAGCTATTGACCTGGTATTGCACAGCTGTTCAACCACGCTTCTACTGCTGCTAACCCAGATTTTGTTTGTCGCTCGAAAATTATTGAATCGCTCTTCAGCTAAGCCGCTGATTGGAGTGCTGCTCATGCGCCATCACACAGCTTTTTAACTAGACTTGTACCGCTTTCTTTCAAGTTGTTCCGTGAACACTAACAACATAGATTCATAATGGAATTCAAGCAGTATGACACGTAGTTAAACGCAAAAATATTTCAGACTTCACAAAAAAAGCACATGAGAATTCTTCTCGCCTAGCACCCTAATTCCCGCATAGGCACCCTAATTCACACAGTCATTTCTCATAAAAAAGGCCTGGGGACCCGAAATTCACCAGATCATGTTTCAAAACAAAGGCTCCAAACACACAAGATCACGAGATGCAGCAAAGGTCTAGGGACCCTGATTCACAAGATATTCAAAAATAGCAATAAAAACATGCTTCAACAAGGTAAGATAAACAACAACACAACAAGCCAAGTTTGAACACCGGTTATCACGAGCCACTACAATAAAGATCCAAAAATTCACGAAATCATGACCTTGCAGAAGTTAAACTCTTCAACCCGGGCAGCTGATCAACATGAAAGTGTGACGCTCCTCCAGTAAATTCATTCCTCCACTCCATCATGCAGATTCTCGTCAGGACTGCCGCTGTCTCTACGTCCTTTCTTCTGAGAATACCATCTTCGGAGTAAACTGGGCCGGCTCAGACGCATACTCGTTAGAACCTACCGATCTTGGTGTTGGAACGTCGTTCGTTTCAGGGTGGTAGCCATCGTGTGTCAACACCCTGACGAGGCAGGAGCAACGGGGGAGTGAGCGAGGTTTCTGATTGGACGCAACAGACGGGGGCCGGGGCTAGCCCGTGTTGCGTCCAATCAGGAACCTCGCTCCTCCCCGTTTCTCCCGCCTGCTCAGGAGTGTTGATACACGATGGCCACCACCCTTCGTTTCATTATTAAGACGAACATCATTCCTAAAGAATCAAAATTACATGTGAGGGAAGTCTGGAGAACATCACACCAAATGTTTCCTCTTCAAAAAAAAACTTACAACGCCCTTGTGATGGCGAGTCGACAGTTAGCCGTCCATTCCGCGCTTTTCTCTCTTCGCTTAACAAGGGCCTGGCGTCTTTTCTCATTATCGTTTCCAAGCTGGACAAAGTATCTGAAAAGGAAATACTATTTCATTTATAGATGCCATGACCAATCATGGATGGCCTCCGCGGGGACGGGTACGTGCGGGGAGAGATGTGCATTCGGCCCCAGGAGTGTCTGTCATGTCTGCAGATGCACATTGTGCACATAATCGACTGCGCGATACGACATCATCACAGAAACGCAAATGAGGGTGCAAAACTAGTTGGGGGGCATCCAAGACTTACTCATAGAAATGAAAGGAATCATTCGTGAAAATGAATATTTCTTTAGTTATCAGATATGCGATAACGTTATCACTCGTAATTTCCTAAAAATTCCATGAAATTTGATCGATTTCTGAAAGCAGAATCATTCATTTCTCACTTGAACTCTGAGTGCCCCCCCCAACTAGTTTCACACCCCGAGTTTTTCAGCGCTCCCAAATAAACGCGGTTCATTGCCACTTTGCGCACTCATTTGCACGCAAACGCGGAAATTCACCAAATAACATATTCACTGCTACAAAAAATACGCAAAATCCAAATAAGCATAGCAGAATAAAAACAATACAACATAAGAAAATAACGATTGCAGCTAGAGATCGAGTACCAAAACCAAATACAAAACGAAAATGTTCCAGCTCCACAGGAGTGTCACAAGCAAATAGGAAACTCGGTTACATTTAAAATGAGATCAAAGTAATGGTACAGATCTCAAGACTCATTTCAGAGAAATTATGTATCGTGCCACTTTGTTCGGTACATTTCGATCTAGACAAAAAATACCGAGCGGTGCCGATTGCCACAAAGCCATAAAATGCTTTGATTTAACTTTCATTTGAGAGCCTGATATATAGAAATGCAACTGATATCATCATTTAATGTCCTTGTGGCAATCGGCACCGCTCGGTATTTGGAGTTTACTTGATAATTGCAGTCAGAAGACAGCATCACAAGAACAGGAAGAAAAAAATCAAGAATGACGCCCAACCATGACGTGGCGAATTGTTTGTACACGTTTCGATCTGCCTTTACATGATCAGTGTCGTTCGTACGTGGGAATTTTGAAAACAGCTTTGCCGTGGGCTAGTAGCGACAGCAAATCGTCGATAAAGGACAGCCGTATACTCGTGGGCTACTATAAAGATGGCAAAAAGCATTTCGCTAGTGGCCCACGAGCTTTGCCAAAGAATACCGCGACGAAGTCGCTTGCGCCACTTCGCGGTATTCTCGCCCCAATCTCCATAGTCGTGGGCTAGGAGCTCCCCAATGCCTGAGATGCAGCCACGTTCTTCTGATCGCGTAGCTCCCGTTTACGAGTAAAAACACGATTTCAGCTAAATAAGTATTAGTAAAAAAAGCTATGAGCCGAAAAGTTACGAGCTCTGTGAGTATGATAATATTTTTCTACCGTAGGCAGCCGCGATCGTCCGGAACACTAAAAACAAACTTTATATGCGAGTTCAGCGCCCCAGCACCTGGGAGAAGTTTGGACGCAAACAGTTGTTTTGATTTTTTGATAAAAAAACTTCCTCTAAACTATCATTTGAGCGGCTGGAATAATGTTTTAACAAGTACTCGGAATGTAGTCGATCAGAAAAAATGGCTACATGCGAAGTTCTGACAACCAGAACTTTCCGTGTACCTACACTTTAGATGGGCATGAGCTGAACCCTGTAACCTCTGTTAAAGACGTGGGTTTTCATTACAACAGCAAACTTGATTTCTCCGAACATTACAAGCACTTGTGTAGTAAAGCATCTTCTAAAACATTCCTCAAATTCAAGGCGTTTTCGGTCCGTGACAGAAAGGTGTTGTTAGAGGCATACAGGGTATACTTGTTCCAGACGAAATTTATTTCGAATATCCGACTTTTCGACTGTAGTCGGATATCGCCCTTTTTCGAATATTCGACTTTTCGACTGTAGTCGGATATCGCCCTTTTTCGAATATTCGACTTTTCGACTGTAGTCGGATATCGCCCTTTTTCGAATATTCAACTTTTCGACTGTAGTCGGATATCGCCCTTTTTCGAATATTCGACTTTTCGTCTGTAGTCGGTTATCGCGCCTTTTCGAATATTCGACTTTTCGACTGTAGACGGATATCCCCCTTTTTCGAATATTCACCTTTTCCACTGTATTCGGATATCGGCCTTTTTAAAATATTCGACTTTTCGACTGTAGTCGGATATCGCACTTTTTCGAATATTCGACTTGTCGAATAAAAAGTCGACTTTTTTATCCGACTGAAACAGTCGGATATTCGTTCGATTATTCGATTCGGAACATGTATACTATACAGTATACTTGTTCTAGACGAAATTTATTTCGAATATTCGACTTTTCGACTGTAGTCGGATATCGCCCTTTTTCGAATATTCGACTTTTCGACTGTAGTCGGATATCGCCCTTTTTCGAATATTCGACTTTTCGACTGTAGTCGGATATCGCCCTTTTTCGAATATTCGACTTTTCGACTGTAGTCGGATATCGCCCTTTTTCGAATAATCGACTTTTCGACTGTAGTCGGATATCGCCCTTTTTCGAGTATTCGACTTTTCGACTGTAGTCGGATATCGCACTTTTTCGAATATTCGACTTGTCGAATAAAAAGTCGACTTTTTTATCCGACTGAAACAGTCGGATATTCATCCGATTATTCGATTCGGAACAAGAATAATACAGGGCCTACGTCAGACCCATCTTGGAATGTGGAACAACAGTTTTTTTCACCGCAGAAAAGAAAAGATGTGTTGCAACTGGAGAAAATCCAAAACAATTTTACACGTAAAATTTATGTAAGATCTCACATCCAGGCCTATGACAGAATTCCGAGTGCGGGAGTTAGAAATAGAGAGTTGAAACTTCATTCGTTAGAATCTCGCCGTCGACTTTATGATGTTTGCATGGTGTTTAAGTTACTGGCTGGCATTGCGAAAACTAATATCTCAAGATTCTATATGCTAAGTCAGTCAAGGACTAGGGGAAGCAAGATTAAGATTTTATATGTAGCCCCGAAGGGCAATATGAGAGCCCTTTCTTTCACTTGTAGAGCAGGATCAACCTTCATCTCTCTTAACCTTGATATTACCTCTGCACCGATACCTTCTATCTTGCGGAGTTTCAAACGCATCGCAGGGAAGAAGCTGTTGTGCTTCTAAGGCAGTGTTAGGATCAATATTGTATTGTATTCCGTTCTTTCCGGTTCATGGTTTCTGTGCATAATCTTATTTTGGTGTTGATTGCCCTTGCCTTACGTAGCGTACTCAATAAATAAATAAACCAGGTCTGGTCATTTCCTAGTGAGCCCATCTGTGCTGCTGCACTAGGGCGCTCGGGATAGGGGCTCTGTACACACGAGGGAGGGTCCCGCTTTTGCAGTTCGACACGCCACGCTACCCCATGCAAGCAAAGTGGTCCCGAGTGGATTAGAGCCACAAAAGGAGACAACTTCTCCCTTGGTGCGTAGAAAGCCCCTGTTCCAGGGCGCTCTCACTGCAATGATGGCTGTGTTGTCGCAATGACCTGTGGATAGAGAGGGATGTGGCCGCATGATAGGTGAACAAGGTTGAGGGATGCGGCGAAAGAAGGTGAACAACGCCGGGTAGAAATTGATGCTTGCAATAAGGCGGACATACAAGTTTCGAGTTTCATTAGTAATATTGGATTTTTCTAGCAGTTTTGAACTCTCAGCCTGATATGGAAATTCAGTCCTACATACATATGTATCATTATTTTTACTCACTGTGCTTCTTTAGGCCAAATTCCGATCCGCAATTGCGTCTCGACACGCTTTGCGGCCGCACCCGCTCGAGTCAGTCGAGTTTCCAGCGCCAGAGCCAACTCGATGTGGCTTTTTTATACAGTTTTCTCCGACTCTGCTCAGTTTTCAGTTTCCAAAACCCACGTAGAGTCAACAGATCGGCGGTTTCGGCGTTGGAAACTCTTCCGACTCGGAAGCACGCGGCCGCAAAGCGTGTCGAGACGCATTTGGTGGCCGGAATTCGGCCCAGAGAAGCACAGTACAGTGTTCAAAGCTAAGTCCTAATATGGTGCAGGATCCGAAAAAAAAACAAGCTTAAAGGCAGTGTTCCCGAAGAAAAAGTTGCACGTTTTTTGCTTAGAACGTAAGCTTTGGGTCCCTCTAAGAAGATTAAAGGCAGTGTCCACGATAAAAACCATGTCTGATTTTCTGGTGGAGATCGGCAGCTGCGGGGCCTAGCGCAACCCTAACGTTGAAAAAACTAAAAAAATTGAGCTTGGACCGGTTCCCTACGGCTCCAAAGTTGGACACCCGTCACACCCAGGCACTTTCTTCGCCCACCGACGTGAATAAATGAATGCTCGAGATTGTCAGATGAGCGATGGTTTCCGACTAATAGCCCCGTTCTTCCCTTCTTTCTCAACTTCTCTCTTTACTCAGGTCAGCTCACATACCTCGGTTGCAAAGAACGGAAGTGCAACGAAAAACGGCCGGTAAGTGGGTGAAAATCTCGTGGGCCAGCCAACCCATTGGGCCACTCCGCCCACGTCCTATGAAAGTTTCCTTGAATTCGTGGTTAGATGAGCGATGGTTTCCGATCAAAAGCCTCGTTCTTCCCTTCCTTCTCAACGTCTCTCTTTACTCAGGTCAGCTCACATACCTCGGTTGCAAAAGACGGGACTCACAAGCCTCAGACAACTCGTCTACAATGCTTCCTTTGCCAAATTTCGGGGGGCCATAACTCCGTTTTCAGGGGGTCTTGTACGATTCCAGAAACATCATTGAAATCAGCATAGGACCGTTTTCAAGATAGGCGGAAAAAACAGAAAAACGACTTTTATCGTGAACACTGCCTTTAAAGTTTCCTATCGTCTTGCATTTAAATTTACAAAAGGTTCCTGTAGATGCCTCAGCTGGATCATGCTCAATTAGTGCAGCGGAAAGAGGCGCTGGATGTAAATTAATACCGGATTCATCTTTTACCGGATCAATGACTCAAGGATAGTTTCTAGCTCCTTTTTACTCAATTTTCTGTGATAAATACCACCATCTCGCCATACTGGTTGCCCGTAGCCAGAATCTTCGCACCCTAGCGCGACTGGGTTGCTGGAAAACCTGCTAATACAATGATATTCGCTTCGTTGCTACAAAAAGTGAAGAAGCAGAAAGCCCAACAGTATCTAGTGTGGCGGATGTTTTTGCAATAGTGTTGTGTTTTCTTCATTTTTAATCCCCTATTCTGTCATATCTCTTCTTCAGAGCCCTATGTTTTGTGCTCGAGTCAATCGTCAGCTAATTAGCCTTTGTCTTCAGCATATTCCTCCCTTCGTCAGATCCACAGACTCAACCTTTTCTCTCAAATGAATAACTCTTAGTCAGCGATTTCAGACACACAGGTGACATTCTCACAAGCGTTCTCTCTCTCTCTCTCTCTTGTCCATCAGACACTGTTCCAGGGTTGATTTGGAAGAATTGCGCAGCTTGCTAGTTCTAGACTAACTTCAAAAATTGGTCCTGCTACGATTTCTGTGTGTGAATGGGAACCCATGGATACGCACTTGGAAAGTGGAGGCTACATGAACACTCTTTGATCCTAGCATGTGGCATTGTTTTCGCTTTAGAATTCTTTATTTTTGGAAATGATTGCTAGGACTGCCAGGCTTGGATTGGGATGTTCACAAATGACCATAAGGTACTTCTAAAAGTTGCGTTCACTATATATTCCATTTCCGAGTCTCCCATAGAAAACAACCCTTACTAGAGACAGTCTCGAAAAATTAGAAAACCATTTTCCGTTTCTGTAGGTGTGTGATAGTGCATCAGCAATTCGAGCTCGGAGTTTCCTAAATGCCCGGCGAGATTTTAAAAAAGGCGTTTACATTTCTTCGCGGTAAGGCAACGGTAGTAGGGAATTTTAAGGGTGTCCACAACCAATTTGCCAGGTTTGGCTCAAAACTCTTAATAGGAGTTACTAAGGGTGCTAAACACTTACCTGGATGGGTCATTTGTCGTCAGTTTGAGGGCTACTGTATGTAGGTCACGGTAGGCAAAATGTTGTTTGACAGGCGTTATGTTCCGAAAACTGGCAAATGTTTGACAAATGTTCGTGTTCAGCGTTCCGAATAACACCTACAGAGGGATTTCGAGACAAGTCTGAGACTTCGATCAAACGATCGTATACCAGCCGTAATCCAAGAAAAATCGATATACGAACCATAGATTTGTGTGAAGCAATCTGAATCACACGTACCTAGAAGCTTGGGGTAATTCTATGGTGGTTTTGGGGCAACTCTATTGCGGTTCGCCAGAATTCACGTTTAGGCAGCAAAATTTCCCCCTTTGGTAAGGTTGAGACCAGAACAGCCGGAATTCTCAGAAGTTTGACATATTTACCTCAGATTTGCTATCAGCACCCTAACCAACCACTAGCGGAACGTTCTAAGACAAACATGAATTTTTTTCAACTGCACGCACCAAAATTGTCTTTCGGGTGCCTCCTCTGTATTCACAAATCTATGAGAATGCCCTCTTAACGAATATGTACGTAAAACTATCCCTAGTTAGATATAATTACGAAAACCACGAAATTGGGGTTGAGTAGGTCCTCCATACTCCATCAGACTTTTTGGGATGGGGAGTTCGCCGCCATGGAGATTTAATAAGTTGCTTGGTAATCAGGCTGTCCATCTCATTCTTTCATACTTTAAAGGGCCGAATACACTCCCGTCGCTAAAACCCGCGGTATCATGCAATGGAGGAGTATCGATCACGCGGCTCCGCTCGATCGATCCACCTCCATTGCATACTGCCGCGCCTTTCAGCGGCGGGAGTCTATTTGGTCCCTCAGGTAGCGTTCGGGGCAGGAATCGTCGTGGGGTTTTTGCAAACAGGCCAAATCCTGGGAGCTGATTTGACTTTTGTTGTCGAAAGGAAACCAGGAAAACTGAAAATGACGCATTACGGACCATTTCCTCTCAGATATTGCACGGGGTGGCGCCAAATGCGGAGGGGGGGGAGTTTCGTTGGGCAATAATGTGGAATTGTCAATAGTTTTGATGAAATTCCACTGAGGTTGTACTTGGTATCACAGAACGCCAGAATTTTAATAAAGCGAGGTCTCAGGTTGAACTTGGAATCACCAAGTACGAGAAACATCATAAAACTATTGTCGTTTCAAGACGTACAAAAGCATTTTCGATAATCAATAATACAGCTTGTTTGTTCGGAATTTATCCCTACACGTTGAATGCATCAAAGCAACGGTGGTGCCCTTTTCGCCTTATTGCCTCCAAAATTGTGAGTAATTCAAAAGTTTGCAATTGACTGAGCAACGCGCAACCTTTTTTTGCAAGCCAAATTTCGCTGATCAATATACTGATATGTAAGAGGACTATTCGTAGAAGGAAAAGCGCCGACTTGGATTACAAAATTCGATGAAATGCGGATGTAATCAGCTTCTGAGGGAGATAATTCACCATTTATGCAAGAAAGACCTTTCAGCGTTAGAAATGCTATCAGTTATCTCTCCATCTCTGTGAATGAGAGCTCATTAAAATCCTATGGCTGCTTCTGAGAGTTCCATTCCAGGACTACCCCATGACCTTCGCTCCCCAACATTCATATTTTTGCTATGGTTGTCACCTTGACAATGGAGAATCTCATTATGTCCCAGAAACACCCTCAAAGCTTGACCTTTTTCGGTCGGCAACCAGTATCATAAGAGGGGAAATAATATTTGGAGTCTTTTAGGAAATTTCCAACTTCACAACCCAACCTCAGGGGCCATTTTTGATAGCTTAGTCTGGTATAAGATTCATGCCAAGCCCGCACTCTCAAATTGCTTAAATAAGTGAGAAGAAGCTATTAAAAATCCGACCTCGTCCCCAGAAAAGAGAAAATGTGCCACATCCAGCGACCAGTTTTCAATCTCAACAGGAGCGAGACGCGCGATGGATTTCAATCAAAGTCTACGATGTTCCATTTGTTATTGGTCTGACAATACGTATATTGTGGTCTGCTCAATCACGATGGCTGCGAACAAGTAGAAACAACAGGTCGAAGAGAACTCGTCCACAAAATTTTCGGTGTTCAAATTCACAATCTGTGAGGGGCAATAACTCCGTTCGAAGCAAGGTCAACTCAGACAATGGAAAAACCTGACCGCCGACCAATAGACGACCGCCACCGGGATGGGCGTTTTTTGATCGGTTTTTTGTCGGCGGTTAGTCTGAAAATTCCTGCGGTTGGTCGGCGGTGAGGCCGCAGGCTTCTGCGGTTGGTCTGCCGGACCTACAGATTGTCCGCTGGTTCCTGCGGTTGGTCTGTAATTTCCTGCGGTTGGGTCACAGGTTGATGCGTTTGGCCCGCAGGTTCCTGCTGTCAGTCAACACATTCCCTGCGGTCGTCCTGCAAGCTGCAGCGGTCGGTCCAGATTCAGCTATGGCCAGCCCATCAGGTACCTCAATTCATCCGGGTTCAGCTGCGATTAGCCTGTATGAGGGAGTCAGGTACGCTTCAGCCCATCACCCCCCATATGGATTGGTATAGACTGACCCGTGCCTCCGTAAGGTCTATTTTTTTAACACACGTCTACTGCGCCATCCAGGGCGTTCAAACCCAAGCATAAATGAATAGGGCGAATTTAAGAATATACCCAGTTCTAGCGATTTCTCCCCTGAGGGCCCACCACATTCGAACACCAAATATGCACGTATACAGAGAAATGTTTCTCTCCAGATTTATTTCTTCTTGAAGTTCTTCCAACGGACAAATATATCAACATCGAAGAGACAACAACAATGTTAACCTCCAACAGAAAGCAGTGTAAACTTCCAACAGGCAACAATGCATATGAGAAAAGTAAAAAATATGGCATACTAAACTAAATAATATGTATGTGAGACCACTATACCGGTAGACGTAAACAGGTTAAAAAAACAACAAATGGGCATTCTGAGCCAGGTAGAACCGTGACTAATATGAAGCCAAATAGTAGGCAGCACAAGTGAGGTTGAGAATAAGCGATTTTATGGAACCGTATTATGATACCAGCAGAAAGCGACAAAATGACAGGATTAAATGCATATAAAATGAATGCACGCCTTTAAATAAAAAACCGGTGTCTGTACCAAGGAAAAATCATGAATTCAGCGCCTTTCTGGAAGCACCTAGGCGGGGTTATCCAGTTCCAACGAGTTGTAAACCTTGCTCTGGCGCTGAAAATGCCGACTGAAAAGTATTTGCCGGCATCCTAAACCCTTACTTCATACACTCACACCACCTATTGGCGAAATTTCGCTTTTTGCGCTTCGAAAACCACATTTTTGCATGTTTATAGGCGTTTCGAACTCAAAACTACGTAAACCGCTAAAAGGCAGGCAGGCACGGGAATATTTGAACTAATGAGGCAAAAGCACCTGATCTATCGTTTCAAACCTTTCCGCATTTTGCAAAACCAGAAATCTCACTTCCGTGTGTTTTTGGGTGCTTTGCACAAAATTTCCGCAACAAACAAAAGCATTTCTCTGCATGAACCCGGAACGGATTACCCTCCTTCACACCCTTCCTTGTGTACTTCTTATTCCTCACTCTCAACCCTCTAAATTCAGCATTTCTTCCCTCCACTACCTCCAAGCGCCCAATTATCGTTGTGACCTTCATTCCCTGTCCTCGAGATACATATCCGTCTTTCAAGCAAATAGCCTCCAGAGTCATCCTGGTTTATTAGGCATAACCCAGGTTTCATTCATTGGTATTCCTAAATTTGCTTCTTCTGTGTCATATGATTAAGATTTCACAGCCTTAATTTTGTTTTCATTCTCCAACTTCTGTCTTCTACAGCGTAATGAATTAAAATTACTATACCCGTCAAGGAAGGAAGTCATGAAAAAAGGGAAGATGAAGAAATTATTCAATCATGGAAACCTCTGCGCTGAAAAAATTCTAGGAAAAAAAAAGAAATCAGAATTGCTAATAAAACCAGCGAAGTTTGGCAAAAAAAATCCTGATAATGAATCAAAAGGCCAAAAATTAAAAAAAATTCAACAATGTAATTCGATAGTAAACCTACCTTGGCTGCCTCCACGTCGACGAATCATTGGTGGCTGGATCCCATTCTCACCTCGCATACGAAGAGAACGGAGGTGTTCTGCTTCCATTGCAGCGCGCATCCTCTGCTCAACCATGTCTGAAAAAAGAAAGCCTAATCCAGTTTCCAAAAGACTCCAAAAAGTTCAAATTACTTACCTCCATAGAGTTCCCAAGGTGTTAGTCGCAGCCGAACGTCTCATCTTCACTGCGCTAACGCAATCTTCCGAGATTTCATCAGTTCCTAGAAAAGACGGGCTACGTGAAACAGAGCAGAATTCGCGTCAGATTCGATGTGTTTCGCTCACGATCAAAAAACAGTCAACAAACAGGTGTTAAGTCAGGCAGAAATCAAGAACGGTGAATCAAACGAGAAAAGAGCGCTACCCAAGAGAAAAACCTGAACAATTCAAATATTACGCGTGATTTTCGGTGTGTCTCTGTTCGTAAGTGCAGACTATTTCACAATTCACGTGGACACCGAAATTCACGCGCAAATCGGGGAATCCTTCGAAAACAAACTACTAGGAGAAACGCTTTCGAGTTAAATCAGGTAGATAAATTCGGTTGTGTTGCGTTCCGTTACTGCAGATGATATCACGTATTTGAAAAATATGCGTTTATTTTATACGCGCTTGCATTTGGTTTCTAAAATAGCCCGTTTCCCCAAGAAAAATAAACCAGAACAATTCGAATTTCCGATTTCAGTACACTTGAGAATGCTTGGAATTATACTTAATATTCGCAGAAAAATCTGTTCAATCATCTGAATTAGATGGATGTTTGGGAAAATTATAAAATTACCGCTATTAATCACATTAATTTAATTATGTTGCATTCGGATGGTAATTCAATTCACTCTGGCTGGCCTTGATATTCGTTTTAGAGGTCAAAAATGTCGGAACACCAGTCGAAATATCGTCCATATCTTGACTTGGGAAAGCGGCGATGCTAATATGATATCTTGATCACGAAAACCGAATGCTTTTTCTGTAGAAAACACAATGGTAGAGGTAGAGAAACGACCTCTCCTCACTCAAGATACAGAGATAAACGCTGCGTTGCGGCTTCCTAGAGATATGATTCCAACCAGATATACTGGACGTAGGTCGAAATTCAGAAGGATTCAAGGCAAAACCACGGTATTATATGAGAACTAAAAGCACTAATAACCATTATTAAATGGAGAAATTGGGAGGAACGTGGTACAGAAGACTGATCTGACTTGATACTGAAGGAGGCATGGCTTATTTTCTTGCGGCCTCGGCCGTTAATTATCACCTGTGGTCATACGGTGTGGGCGGCCGCTGCCATCAACTGCGACCTTTAGTGGTGACGGGCCTCGCACGCATGGTCATTAAACTATTCGCTATGGAGTTTTATTAATGTTCGAACACAGAGTATACAATTACAGTATAGGGGGTTCAATGACAATATACTAAGCACCCAAATGCAAAATTTACTATGTAATTGTTAAGTCTCTGTAGAGCTTCGATTTCGGCTGTAAACCCTACCTTGCGGTGTGTTTTTGAGTAGCTCGTTCATGTGGGACTAAATTTCCATTAAAAATTTTGATTGTTACTAAAAAATACACGGAGTATTGGATTTCTTTGCCCAATGAGGTGTCCCGATACCAATACCGCTTGCACTGTGATTTAGGGGTGAAGTCTTGGCATATTTCAAACAAATCAAATTCAGACCTTTTCGGATTAATCCAGCTGTGAGTTTGCTCGATCCAAGTATATCAAAATTCTATTAAAGCCTATCCTCCCACAACATCTACTAATTAGTTTCGTTATCCGTCACTCAAACCAGTCAAAACGAGACCCAACAAATCTGGATTACTGCGTTTCTTTCAATTGTTCCATTCATCGATGAAGCGCTTATACCAATAACGAATACGAATAGAAGCTTGCCAGAAGCTGATGGAAAGAAGCACATTACTACAACATTAACATCATATATAAACCGGTAAAAGTGAAACAATGAAAGCGAAAGGAAGGTAACGCCGCATGCCTTGAAAACTGCGGCGATTTGAACTGCGCAGTACGCGCCGCGTCGCCGAGCGCTGCGGCTTTGCCTGCGGTCAATTGGTTTCTGAATGCGGTCCGACCGCTTTTCAAGCCCAGCCCGACCGCTTGCATAGCTGTGCCTGCGGTCCAACAGCGACGCGCTATCGTTGTGCGGCGGTTGGTCTTAATTCGAGAAGTTGCCTGCGGTCAGGTTTCTCCATTGTCTGAGAAGCAACCCGTTGTGCACAGTGCGTTCGTTAATATGACCGCCCTTCACACCCGTGGCGGGGCTTCGCTACCCCCTCCCCGCCTCCGTAACAATGGCCGCGCTGATATCCGAAGGTAGGCTTCGCCCATGCTTTATTGCAAACCTAAATGCAAAAATTTCAAGTGTCTAAATAGCTTATAGGTGTTTTGGGGACGGATCTTCCAGTGTCATCGTAGCATTGTATT
Source organism: Aplectana chamaeleonis (assembly GCA_029168955.1). NCBI lineage: Eukaryota > Metazoa > Nematoda > Chromadorea > Rhabditida > Cosmocercidae > Aplectana > Aplectana chamaeleonis. Next base: position 22,810 of record JAPDOI010001043.1, on the reverse strand, counting down.
GAGGGGCCTCAAATCAGCGGGTTCATTAAGAAAGAGTCGAACTGAGGAGTTAGAGAAAAGCTAGAAGCTCATCAAGAGTACGATATGGAAAAATATGCCTGTTGGCCATTTTTCCCAAATGGCATTTGCAGCCTTGAATCTCACTTCCAGAAGGCAACAAAATTGCACTCACAAAGCGCTGCATCGCCATTACTCCCTTCAAATTTGACGAAATGATTTTTCAGGTAGTTTTCGTGTTCCTCTCAGTGAGGTGGATGCGAGGACATGCAGAAAGTCTTTTTGAAGCTCCAGGTTGTTTGGTTGAAAATGCGTATTTCCTTCTAAAAAGAGCTCACATCGATCATGAGGTAAAAATATGACGGATTTCTGCTATCACTGACCATCTGTCTCACTTCATTATGCCAGAGGGATTTTTGTGGTGCAAATATGCACTTTTTCGATAAACTTGTGGAGTGAAATCGAAATGAATCAAAATCGAATCCGAATCAATCAAATGAATGTATTATCTGGTTAACATCATCGTCATGAGGACTCAATGAAAGCAATCCAGAAATGACTTGAAATTGGAATCGGACCACTTTGAAGCAATCTTATGTAGTGACGCGGCGCTTTGTGAAGAGCAGAAAACGCCTTAAAAGCGTTTTTGCAAAAAATTGCTCGGTACATGTACTGAATGGCTGTCGAGGACTACATATATTGCATGGATTTTTCAGGATTTTTGGAAATTGTTACCGACTGCTCTCCTCTTGCCGCAGATCTCGAAAAAAAGTTTTAAAAAAATCCAGCTATTGTAGTTTTCAATGATCATTCTGTAGGTGCACCTTCCGCCTGACTGCCGTCTTAAATAAGTGAATACCTAGATTGCAAAGGTCATTCGGAAATGAACGTCTTTTCATCCATACTCTTTCAATGGGCATTTTTTCTATTTCTTGATATACATGGCTTTCACTTTTTTTAACTTCTCAGTCGGTCTATTTTACCAGACCTCTAAGTTACGGCCCCCCTGCTTGAGTCCAAAGGCACTGGGGATCCTGGAAGAACCTTTCTCGCTATTTAGACATGGAGTTTTGACGAGCATTCATGCCGCCAGCGATTGACGCGGGTTCTGAGCGATTCTGGAAACTTTGTTGAGATCAACCCAAAACTCTTTCCCATGTGAGCAGTACTGGAAAATGAATCTAAGGATGGAAAAGCAAAACTAATCCTTTTTCATCCTCAGAATCATTTAGGCAAAAAACCTCAAGAGATGGTTGTGTAGTGATTCTGGCATCAGCATTTTACGCGATAGAAACATCATTTTTCTGAATGGAACCCCTACATACTTGAAACAGTTCGCCTGTGGACTGTTTTGCCGTTTTCTTCTACTGATGGGCCCGTGTTCGTTGAAAATTGAAAATTCATTAGTCGGATACGATGCTCTTCAAGTCGATGCACACGGAACCGCTTGGTAGCATTAGCGAGGCCAATTCCGTATTCATAGAACCTTTCAATGTTTGGAGCACCGGTTTGCCAAATTGCCCAGCTGTATTCATATAGAGGTGCATCAAGGTGAAAAAACAACCGAAAATTTCAGTCAATCAACTACATATACAGGCCATAAACGGCCAATGTCTCACTGTCGAGGTACCGAGCTGCGCGACCGCACACGCGTAGCGAACGTTTTGCCACATGCGGTCGAAACGTCGCGGCGGCCAACACTCGTCGCGCGGTGGCTAAAAACTCGTTCGCTTCCGACGCGCGTAAGCGCGGTCGCGCAGCGTGGTAATGCAGTCACGGTGAGACATTGGCCGTTTTATGGCCTGTATGTATTCTGTTATAAGGGTGGAAAATTCTGTTCCTAACGGTCCAGCCACGAAGAGGCTATAGTGGTTTGGTTTTGTACTCAATAGGTTTAACCCAGAGTTTACTTATCGCTCATGCGCTCATGGAAAAAAGTGCCTTTGGTAAGTACATAATCCTGGTACCGCCGTAGTGACCTGTTGATTTCGATTATCACAGCGCGGGAGCGGTGGCTTTTTCGTCGGAACCTCCTTATCACGGTTATTTCACCGAGGCCCACCGCCCGCTGCTGGTATTGATCGAAATCAACAGGTCACTACGGTAAATTAGGTTTACTAGTAGCCTCTCCCGGGATTATGCGGTGCCGTCCAGGGAATCCTTATCTCAGATATATAAGGTTGACGTGGAAACTACTATTTGCGCATTCGGACAGTTCTTTGAAAACCCGGAAAGCTACTGAAAAATGCTGGAAATTCAACCTCTCACATACTCTGGAGTTAATATCTGAATTCTTTCGTTCATGTCGAAAGCATTCTTTCGTCTCAAAACCATTGGGCCGAGCACGGAGTTTTGTCGAGCGTTGCAAGCGTTAGTCATCAGTTTCTAGAAAAATGCAGATGCTGATCAGTGGTTACTCTCTGGCTTGACAAACGCTTTCATCTCCGGAGCGACGGACCCAAGTTGAGTAGTTGACTGCCCAGAAACACTTAATGAGATAAGATCCTTCTTGTACTCCAGCAAAATGAGAACTTGCTGAGAGTAAATTTCCACAGCTTGCCGCGTGATTTGTGCTCCCTCAGTTTAAAGATGCTAGAAATACGTCATGCGAAATCTGGTGCATTCTGAGAGATCTGTGCATTTCAGACGCCGCTATTAACGAGCACTCGTCAGCTTGCCATTAGTCTCTACATTTTGCAATTAGCAGCATTAAATATAGTAATGAATATAATATAATCATTCCACCTCCGTTATTGCGTGGCAAGCGGTTGCCTCAGTAAATCCGGCTCTCGTCTCATCGTCTGTGGTCATCGTCTGTGGTGAAGGATTCGAAGTGGTTTCCGAAGATATTCGAGCTCCAGTCGTCACTGCGTGCCGTCGACGCACAGTGATCCGGACCCGCTAAATCCATAAGCGGGAGTTGTGTGCGTGACCCACAACATGTGCGATTTCACGGTCGCTTGAAAAGGTGTTTTTGTTACCCGTTCACGTTGAGACTGATATTATTGAACATGCCTTCGATCAACTCTATTAAGCAGCAAAAGAAGACCATGGCGGAACCACCACGAGACTGGACCTGACGACGTTCTTCAAGTGCTGGATGAAGTGACGAGATCGAAATCTGTTCCGGCGTGCGTTAAGAAGGCTTTGGTGGCGATAAACATGCAGATAAGCCTTCTTCTTTGCTCAAAAAGATCAGACTAGCTGATCGCTTGAACCAGGAGAATGCCAGGCTCCGCACCACAATCGCTAAACTTGTTTCACGATGCCCCAGTTAATGACGTGTCACCAGAAACATCAAATGTGACCCTTATCATGAGGCTGAGCGCCGCAGATCTGTAGTGATGATTAGTTTACTCAGAGAGCGATGCTATTAATTGTTGTGGGATCAGGTCAACCATGACTATACCTATGTGAGTAGTATACTTGAACTTCCTTGAGGTAGAGTAACAGCCAACTATGGTTTATCGTATAGGAACAAGAGTTGTGAAGAACTGTTATTTGAAAGTGATTCTACCTGCTCGCTCTTTTTCTGTGGAAAGCTCTAAGATCTGCTCCTGAATCTACGGTTTTTCTCCCCGCTACACTGCGCGTATTCCTCAGAGAATCGCTGACTAAGGTGGAGTAAATCCTGAGACGCGACGTTTGGCAAAACCGTCGATCAACGTTGCGCGCAAGTTCTCCTGTGCTCGTCACACAATCTTCCGGTGGGGAGACAGTAGAGAACGAGCACAGAAACCTTTGATTCAACGGAAGTGTCATCACCTACTTTATAACTAGAAAGCAGTTCTCCGGTGCACGGGAATAGTGAATCGTGTCTTTTATTGCAATATTCGGTCTCTCCTGAGGAATGCGATCTATGTTGACTTGGTGTTGAAGAAAATCTTTCGGATTATACTCCGTTTACAGAAACATGGTTGAAACCCAATCATTGCGTATCATTGTTACTACAGTTCTCTGCGTAAAGAGTTCCAGAACATGCTTTGAGTGATATACTGTCAAAGATGGGTGGAGGTGTATTGGATCCTGCTTCGGAATAATGTTGGCTTTCTAGAAATTTTTCTGAATCCGCCCCCTGATTCTTACGAAATTCTTATGATCGACGCGTTCACACGAATCAGAAATTGGTGTCTCATCTTAGTATACACATCAAACCCCATCATGTAGGGACACTATTGGGGACTAAACTGAATAAAGCCATGAGCAGACCTGTTTCACCTGCGAGCACCCATCAATAATCGTAGGTAAAGTCGAATTATCCTGATATCGATTGGGATGACTTGAGTAAACCTGTTTCAGCTGATAAGGCCTCCTTTTGTGGATTTTGTATTCAGTCATAATTTGGATCAACATGTGAAAACTCCGACAAGAGGAAATCAAGTGCTGTGACTTAGTGATGTCTAATCAAGATGGCATGATACCAACACTGAGTTCTTATCACCTGTAGGCACGAGCGACCACCAGTGTGACACGGTACTTAGCTGCGCACTTCCACCACCCAACCTTACATTTCGGTCGACAGTACTCAAGATGTGATTACAAACAAAACTCAAATTGGCTGTATTCTCACATAGCTTAAAGATAACTCCTTGATATGTCTCTAACCGTTAATGATAACATGAATTATTCTTTAGCATTTTATGGAAGGCAAATGGACAACTTCGTACCTCTGGTTCCATATGAAAGTAATCAAAACAACTACCTCCATATTTGCAAAACATGCTGGAACATCGAACGTGTCTTTTCGAATTTGCACAGAAATTAAAATCTGAAAACGTAGACTGGACTAAATATTTTGACTTCTCGAAGAAATTTTCATGCGAAATTGGTGAAGTATAATAGTAGCATTGAGAAAAGGATAGTTGAAGGTCAAAGGAATGGTTTTTATGCGTACATTAATAAGAAACCCAAAAGTCGAACAAACATAGGAACTATTATATAACGACACGATCGCTGTTAGCGATGAGAAGAAAAGCAAACCTTTTCGCGAACAGGTTTTGCAGATATTTCAAAAGATTGAAGGGATTTTGTCCTGAATTTATGCCCACAGTTAAGAAAGCTGGAAGCACTTTCCCATGGTTCGATGAAGTAACTCTATATGGCTTACTTTCATTAAGTGGCCTTCGTCTGGGGCAACCACCCCCGACTTTATTTCATCAACTTTTGTCAAGAATATTGCTCATGTTGGCGCGGCCCTCTCTTACATTTTCAATCTGTCTAAGTGATGTACTCGGAGATTCCTCTGTGGTGAAAAACATTTTCTTTGTCACACCGATAATAAAAAGGGTCCTTCATACGATGCAAAAACTATCGGTCTGTAAGTATAACATCACTATTCTGTCGCATGCTCGAAAAGGTACTAAAGAACATATCACAAATCATCTAGAGGAAAACAAAATCATTCCTGATTGTCAACATGGGTTCTTGAAGGGAAAATCTGTAGAGACAAATCTGTTAGAGTCCATTGATGACTGGACCAAGTCCATGGAAGAAAGGAAAGCCTGCGACGTGATTTACTTTGACTCTTTCGAAAGCTTTTGATAAGGTTGAGCACAGCGAACTTTTGCATACGGTTGAGGTAAACTGAATTCCCACCTCAACATTTTCGCCTGGATTTCTAACTATCTAAAACAAAGAACATTTCAAGTAAAAGTTGGTCTGTCATTTTCCTCCCATCAGGGTAGTAAAAAGCGTGTGTACCTCAAGGTGGGGTGATTATCGCCAATACTTTATTCAACATTTATACCGCCGATTTACCAGATCTTTGTCCAGAACTCTGTAGTAAAAGTACAACAGTTCGCAGATGATATAAAACTATACGGTGAGATCAGCAACCAGGGCAAAGGGAGTGCTGATACAGAGTGCACAGACAAAGTTGGTGGAATGGTAAAGATCGGTGGGGTTTACCCATAGCACCCGAAAAATCAGCGCATATGAGATTAGGAGTGTCGAACCTCTCGAACACCTACACAGTAGGGAATATTGAAATTCCCACGGTAGTCTTCGCTGGTGAGAGATCTTAGTTTAAGCTATGATGCCAAACTAGATTTTGAATGAACATTATATAATTCTACAAAGGGAAGGCTCTTCTACAGACGTATCGGATTTTTAAAGGTACTTATCCACGAAAAACAGAAATGTCTCTAATTAAGGCATACAGAATGATATGTCAGACCCATAGTTGAAAAAGTGGAGTTACTGTCTTGAACCCATATAAAAAGAGGGATACAATGATGTTTTAGAAAAGGGTGCAAAACAACTACACTAGGAAACTCTTGATTCGGACAGAAGAATTTGATTATTCATTGATACCCTGTGCTAAGATGAGAAACATGTTTTCTCAATTTGAACTCGTTTGGAATCTCGTTCGAAAGCTTTTAAGAGACGCGTGTATGGTGTCTAAACTGCTATCGGGCCAGCTTTAGGGTGTTAGGGTGTCCTGATTCTATAGTTTGATACACCGAGAACCAGGGGAGGACAGATCAAGATATCTTTTTCAAAGCCTCCAAGACCAACTTGAGGAGGTATATGTTTGAGAGCGCAGTGGGCAGGCTTAAACTTTTGGGCCTTAAAATACACCGCTTCACCTCAAACATATATATTTACATACGGTTCAAGTTCATGCAAGTGGCTGGGTGCAGAATTATTGGGCTTTCTAGATGTGTTTTAGTTCTAGTTTCTTCACCATTATTGTAGTTTCTTATCACACGCTTATCTTCTACATGTACTTTATCACGGTGAACGCTTGTCTTCTACAAAGGTAGCCGTAGAGCGCGAAGGCCTACCAGATTTGGGTTTTGATTCGCCATCGCGCAACCCCCCTGATCTCAGTATCAGGTCCAGGGGTCCTGAGTAAACGTGAAAAGACCGTTCTTTTCTAAAATGAACGCAATTTTTTTAATGTAATTTTAGAAAGGTGAATAACCGTTCAAAATGATCCTACCGAATGGTTACCTGAGGATCTTTTCGGAGAAAAAGTAATAAACCACGTCATTTATCGAAAATGTTCATCTCCTCTTTTTCAGTATGGCGTTCACGATCTTGTTGGAAGACTTATCGCTGAGCTAGAGAGTTTCATTTTTGGCCAGGGAAGCTTTGGTTTCTTGTTTGCACCTAGCTCCCTGTCACCCTTAGAAGTTGGTAGCCTCAATTTTTTGCGGAACCCTCAAAATTGAGGGTAAAGAAAGATGGCAAAACACGTAAACATGTTATTAAACCAACCCGACGTTTTGGCTTATTCGTAAAAATGAATCTAGTGAAATAAACACCGTTACTGATAGGCTTTTGCTCAGGATTTGACGGGGCAACGCTTCAATCAATACGGTGATTCGGAAGTACTTTTGAAACGCCGCACGGTGACCAGAAGTGCGCCACAGATACGCCGGATCTAGAGTAGTCTTTGAAGACGCGGGACGGTGTGACTTGGAGTGCGCCACAGGACGCCTAGAAAGTGTGTGGGACCCAAATTGGAGATGCGCCAGGACGCCGTAGAAAGCGCGTGGGACCCAAATGAGAGTGTTAGAACGCCGTAGAAAGTGTATGCGGACCCACGTGAGAATGTGCGCCGGACGCCGTAGAAAGTGTGCGGGACCCACGTGGAATGCGGGAACGCCGGACGGCCGTAGAAAGTGTGCGGGACTCACCGGAATGCGACGCCGCAGGAGCGTGACCAATGGGCGCAGAACGCAGAATGTAACTGAATGGAAAGTGCAGAACGCGCAGAGTGGCGTGGATCTCCAATGTGTGCGCAGAACGCCCTAGAAAATAGGACCCAAATGGGTGTGCGCAGAACGCCGTAGAAAGTATGCGGGACCCAATGGGTGTGCGCAGAACGCCCTAGAAAGTGTGTAGGACCCAAATGAGGAGTGCGCCGGGACGCCGTAGAAAGGTGTGGACCCAAATGAGATGCGACGCCAGAAAGTGGTGCGGGACAATGAGAGATGCCGGACGCCGTAGAAAGTGTGTGGGACCCAAATGAGAGTGGCGCTGGACGCCGTAGAAAGTGTGCGCGACCTAAATGAGAGTAGCGCCGGACGCCGTAGAAAGTGTGCGGGACCCAATGAGATATTTTGACGCCGTAGAGTGTGCAGCCCAAATGAGAGGCGCCGGACGCCGTGGCGTGTGCGCGACCCAAATGGGTGCGCAGAGAACGCCAGAAAGTGTGGTGTAATTTTGGCAAGCAGCGCTGACGTAGAAGTGTGTGCGGACCCAAATGGGTGTGCGCAGAACGCCGTAGAAAAAGTGTGCGGGACCCGCGGAAGCAGTGCCGGACGCCGTAGAAATTGTGTGGACCTAAATGGGTGTGCAATTTAGAAAGTGTGTGGGACCCAAATGAGAGTGCGCAGAACGCCCTAGCAAAGTGTGTGGGACCCAAATGAGATGCTGACGCAGTAAAAGTGTGCGTGACACAATGAGAGTGCGCCGGACGCCGTAGAAAGTGTGCGGGACCCACGTGGGAATGCGCCTGACGCCGTAGAAAGTGTGCGGGACTCAAATGGGTGTGCGCAGAACGCCGTGGTAAATGTGTGTGACCGAAATGGGTGTGCGCAGAACGCCGTAGAAAGTATGCGGACCTAAATGGGTGTGCGCAGAACGCCGTAGAAAGTGTGTAGAACCCAAATGAGAGTGAGCGCTGACGCCGTAGAAAGTGTGCGGGACCTTAAATGAGAGTGCTGACGCCGTAGGAAAGTGTGACCCAAACGAGAGTGCTGCTTTGACGCCGTAGAAAGTGTGCGGGCCCACGGGAGTAGCTGGACGCCGTAGAAAGTGTGTGGGACCCAAATGGGTGGGCGCAGAACGCCGTAGAAAGTGTGCGGGACCCAAGTTGGAGTGCGCAGGACGCCGTAGAGAGTGTGCACGACCCAAATGGGTGTGCGCAGAACGCCGTAGAAAGTGTGGGGACCCAAATGAGTGTGCGCCGGACGCCGTAGAAAGTGATGGTGGGACCCACGTGGAATGATGCCGGACGCCGTAGAAAGTGTGCGACTCGTAATGGTGTGTGCAAAAGCAGAACGCCGTAGTAAATGTGTGGGACCCAAATGGGAAAGGTGCCGGAACTGCCAGGGTGGTGCGTGGGACCCACGTGGAGTGAGGCCGGACGCCGTAGAAAAGTGTGTGGGACCCAAATGGTGGGCGCAGAACGCCGTAGAAAGTGTGTGGGACCCGAAGTGGGGAGGACGCCGGACGCCGTAGAGACTGTGCAGTGGACCCAAATGGGTGTGCGCAGAACGCCGTAGAAAGTGTGTGGGACCCAAATGGGTGTGCGTGAACTTAGGAAAGTGTGTGGGACCCAAATGAGAGAGTGAGCCGGACTGCCGTAGAAAGTGTGCGTGGACCCAATGGGTGGGCGCAGAACGTCGTAGAAAAAGTGGACCTGCGGGAGTGCGCTGATCGCCGTAGAGAGTGTGCGTGGACCCAAATGGGTGTGCGCAGAACGCCGTAGCGTGTGCGGGACCCAGCACCGTAGGCGCGGAACGCCTACAGTGTGTGGAATCAAACAAGAGGCGTAACGTCAAGAGGCGTGTGGACCCAAATGAGAGTGAGCCGGACGCCGTAGTAAAGTGTGCAGGACCCAAACGATGAGTGGCAGAACGCCGTAGAAAGTGTGCGGACCCAAGTGGAAAGTGCGCCGGACGCCGTAGAGAGTTTGCGGGACCTTAAATGGGTGTGCGAAGAACGCCGTAGAAAGTGTGCGTGACCCAAATGGGTGTGTGCAGAACGCCCAGGAAAGTGTGTGCGACCCAAATGAGATGCGAGCCGGACGTCGTAGAAAGTGTGCGGGACCCAAACGATAGTGCAGTCTGGACGCCGAAGAAAGTGTGCGTGGACCCACGTGGGAACGCGCCGACGCCGCAGAAAGTTTGCGGGATCCAAATGAGTGGGCGCAGAACGCCGTAGAAAGTGTGCGGACCCAAGTGGGAAGTGCGCCGGATGCCGTAGAGAGAGTGTGGACCTAAATGGGTGTGCGTATGAACGCCCTAGAAATGTGTGGGACCCAAATCAAATGAAAGTGGCAGCTGGATCGCCGTAGAAGGTACCGTACCCAAATTGGTGTGCGCAGAACGCCGTAGAAAGTGTGCAGGAATTCTAGTGGGAGTGTGCAAGATGTAAACAGTAATGTGCGCAAGGCACATTATGGGAGTGTGCACGATGTCATGGCTTTTGCAGTGACATCAGTTATGAGAGTGTGCAGTGACGTCATAGAAGGGGGTAGGACATCAGTGGGCTACTTTCATCTAACACCACCAGGCATACAGTTGCTCGCAGACATCGTGGTTTACTTACCCACCACCAGGCATACAGCTCATTGAGAGCTCGCCAGTTAGCAGTTCGCAAGTGTATGATTGTGAAAATCAGTTGTAGGAAGCAGAGCATCTCCTCATAGATAAGGATGTGGATCACCCGGGCGCTTTTCGCCTTTGGTGCCCGGCAGGGTGGATCCCACCGCCCGGTGATCCTAACATCCTCGAACACCGCCCGGGTGATCCATCCCGTCTGGGAGGATACTAAACTGCACCGCACCGCACGATTTTCGCAATCGAAGGCGTGCACTTTGGCGGATCTGACACGGGCAGCGTGAAGCGAATCAAAATCATGTTAGAAAGGAAACCTTCAGGAAAAATGAATGAAACTCCTGAAAGAGCTCCTGGCAAAGTAAAGATGGTTCGCATGGTCACAAATGGATTTCAGTTAAAAAGGGAAGATAAAGAAAAATGGTCGAAAAGGGCCTTTGTTTTTTTTCATGAAATATTCCTGAGAACGATTTGGCGTGGGGATTACGTTTTCTCGGGAAATGAAGCGAAATAGTTGAAAGTATGATCGCGAATCGAGCTTGAACCCAACTATTGATAAGAGTTGTGCAGAACGAGAGATCGCCTTGTCTGTGCTTTATCCTGTAGAACATATCAAAGCGAAATCACGCGTGAAATGGGAAGCGATCGGAAACTTTTTTGGGAGCTTTAATGCGGCGGTCTTCACGTGTATGTTAGGTGAAGCAAAATCAACACGCGTGATTTCGCTTTGAAATGTTCTACTGATAAGCATATATAAGGCGACCTCTGTTTTGCACAACTCTTATTATCAGCTGGCTCAAACTCGACTGCCAAATCATACCTTCAACTATTTCACTTCATTTCCGAAAAACAAATTATTCTACGCCGAATCGTTCTCAGGAATATTTCAAAACCTTTTGCATTTTTTTCTTTATCTCTCCTTTTTTAACTTGAGTGGATATTTTTGTGACCATGCCAAATCTTTACTTTTATTAGAACCCAACTTTGTAGAATAAATGATATGAAATGAAATGAAATGAAATGAAAGGCAAAGCACATCGACAAACTTAGAAGTGCACATCCCTTTGAATCTTGGACTCTTACTTGCCTCTAACCTTTCAGGTTCTAAAGCTTAAGAGATTACTGGAGCAGCAGAGGTGGTTTAGGCTCATCATTTTCCAAAATTCTGTAAGACATCGACACCTGCCCCATGTGCTTCACTTCCCACAGCATTTTCCATCCCAGTGATCTGGGACCTGTTCTTTGCGTTGTCCATAGATTTTCCCATGTGGTTGTCCTCGGAGCGCCGCCCACATCGCGCGTTTTCTCGTCTTCTTCCCTTTGGTTATGTATCTCTTGCGGCCGTTTGTCGAAATCCTATTCTGCGTAGATGGTTAGGAACCTGGCCATTATTGACTCCAGCGTCATTTCCTTCGGCTGCCCTCTTCTCAGCATACATTGATTTTCTCTTTTCGTTTCTAGAATCCGCAAATTTTTTCCCATTGACAATAAGCTCTCTTCCATTTAGATACATGACGGGGCCATCGTGCAAAAGTATCAAATGTCATGCTGGTGACTTCCTCGTTAAGTTCGACTGGCAAACGCCCTTTGCCATTAGCTTATGAGGAAACAGCTTGATGTAATTCTCTTTCTGAGTTAGGATCTTTAATGTTTCCTTCATTTTTTGTGACATTCCTTTGCGTTTTCATATACATAGCAAAGACATTTTGTAGTGTGTGTATGGGGCTAAATTGACTTGTTTTTTACCAATCCTGGTAATTTTTTCTCCAACATTGAGAGAAAATTAAAATAAGTTGTCGTTGACCAGGAGTGCTCCTGCGGACTTCTCGCCGTAATCATTTTTGAGTTTTTTTAAATTTTTGGGAAAGAAAGCAAGTGCGAAACGTTCTCTAAACATTGCATTTTTCTCCCCCCAAAAGCACAATAACGCAACTACATACGAAAAACCTTACCACATTTACATACTAGTACAGCATCGAATATTTTAATTTAATAACTAAACAATCCCCCTTCCGTGAATATTCAAATATTTGGATAACCCGGAATAATTCACTTCTCTGAATAATCGAAGATTTTTCGGACATTTAGCAAAACAAAAAACACGAAAAACTCACTAAAGATCACCGTAAATGTGTGCTAAAAACGCTCTGTAAGAGGATAACGGAACATTCTCAACCCTTCATTTTACAAGCACTGCTACGGGACAAGTGCTCTCTAAACACCGGGAATGAGAAGTTGTCCCTGCCTTTTGCGGCTCCTAATTCCACTTGGGAACACTTCGCTCGTGTTGGAAAGCAAGGTCGTGACGTTTCAAACCGTGAAAAACGGGACAACTCTTCCCACACATCGGTGCAGAGGCAACTGCCTGGTCGTATTCATCTACTATGCCTGATTGATCTACTTCAACAAATAAACTACCTGCGTTCAGATTCTTTACTTCAAATGACACACAGACAGACATTTTAAAAATCTCACAGAATTTTCAATATCTCTCGAGAACCACAGTGCCAAATTTTTCTCAAAATTGGCCAGTGCTAAGAACCCACTGTTCTACCTTATGTTATGAACGCCAAATTCGAACCATCTTCCAACCGAGATTCTGTAACGAGTGGTATGCGCAGAAGCAATCCTTTTCCTCCAGATAAGTAGATGTCAAAAAGACCACAATTCTAAAACCACTATACTCTGCATTTTTCTACACGCCTATTTTATGCGCCAATCAAGTGAAGTCCTGGGGATTTCCTTTCCTTCCAATATCAAGAGAGTCGTTACGGAGCGGAAAAAGAGCGTGGCCAACACGATTTCCAAGTAGCACTCTTACCCCCTGCTGTGATAGCCCCAAAAGAAGACATTGTACATTTGACCTGAGTGGGAAAGCGAATAATATCCGAAATTGCTACTTAAAACAACTGCTGTGGATATCAGATTCATTCGAATGGGTCCAGAATAGTAGTGATAATGGTCATGCAACTATTTTCTACCATTCGCCATCTAACCGAATGCACAAGCCACAGGAGTCTCACGTAATAAATTTAGCCTGATGAATGGATCGAAGGTGCGACGGTGGAGCGCTAATGCGCGATCCGTAACCCCATTGGCCAGTGAGGCCACCAACAAGGCACGACCAGCCGCCCTGATCCATGCTTTCGATCAAATCGACGCAAACCATACGAGCAATGAGTTATTGGGCTTTGGCGTGATCTGAACATCACATTCACTAATTCATGGTCACGTATAGAAGGCATGAAAAACAATAAATGGTCATTCTGGGAGCAAAAAATGAGTCAGCAAGAGAAGAACTGACCTAAATGGCCTAAATGGAAACGTAATAAAGGTGCTCCTGTAGCCGCTCAAGAAATCAGACAGAATCCTAATGTTTTGACTTTCCATAAATCCCGCCATGGTAGTATATCGCAGTTGGTGCTCTGAACGGTAGACTATGATTTTTCAGTTTTATCTCGCCTTCAGGCGAATCCCGTTCCGGAACACATCTCCACCGCAAACAGATGAACAGACACAATATCGATCACAGCTGCGCTGCTTGATTATCTGAATAAACCGAATCATCCAATCTTTGAATATTCGATTATTCTGAAAACAAAAAAATATTCGAATATAACCAACACCCTAATATATAAAGTGTGTCCGAATGAGACTGGTCGACCACAGGGCCGTCGCATGTGCCGCTCTCGGACAAGTGCTGAAAATGCCGCCACCCTGCCACCCTCGCCGGCCGCAAGAACTGATTGATGATAGCCGCCGCCGGCGCTCTGCTCCTAGTGAATAAGTGCGGGTAAGGCTCGCTGTCGTTCCGCATGCTCGTCTGAGAGCGGTGCACGCGACAGCCGCCTGCCGACGTAAGAAGGCCGCGTGGTCGGCCAGTCTCATTCAGACACACTTTACACGTGTAAGAATGTCCCGTAAAAAAGAAAGAAATATGAAAAATAATACTCAGAAAACTGTGATCAATTAATGACAAACTTTGGAACAGAGACAGCCCTAGCAACAGTATATGCTTTGTGGAAAATACGCCAACTGTGCCACCGCATCTTTCCGTTACCGTAGACTGTGAAAGGCTAGTGGATGCGCATCAATCGTCTCGAAACCAGCAGAAATAAGCGCGATCGAACTTTGATGATAGAAGATGAATAAGCTCATCATCTGGTGCTTCAATGCTAATCCATCACGTATGTATTCTTCCATGAATCAGCGCTTCTATTTTGTTTTGATAGAACTTCCAATGATAACCAAGGATCAGGTCAACAAGCATCCATGTTGCAATATCTTTTGATGGGCCTTAGCTTCACGTTTGGTTTGGAAAGTAAAAACAAGTATTTGGAAGTGTTTGGAATATTTCTGCTTCCTCCTTCTGACTACAGTGTTCTCATAGTCAATGTCGTCATGTGCAACACCATTTATAAACACGACAGTAAACACACCTATGCGGTAAAATTTAGGCCTCGGAAATGAATAAAAGTGCGAATGAGGGCAAAATATTCAGTGTTGTTTTGTTAGGGCGTGTACCTAGCTAGCAACACGTTTAATCGACCCATAATGTCGTTTGTGTTATTGCGGCTATAGGATAAAATTTACTGATTAAGATACCTAACTCTGGCTAGCTGCATTCGCTTAGGGCTGCAATCACTATTTCATCCTTAATCGTATTCACCCCCAGCGACGGTTGTCGCTTGTGTTGCTAGCCGTAGACACCACTTTACCTGTAATCCAGCGGGTTGTGAATCATTGGTTACATTTCTTCGAGTCGTTGGGCGTTAACACCTGATTTCCTGATGCACCAAGCAAAAATTCGAGATGTAGTTTCAAAGCTCCTCGGTAATCTGGAGAGAATACTAAGCTTTTGCCGTTTTCTATTACTGATCCGCGATTATCAACGCACTTTTTCGCAACGCTTGCGTACTCGCGTTAGAGCATAAAAGGCAGCACCACGTCACCTGGTGTCTTTCTCTATTACGGCGGCGTTCGTATTGAATGCGCTGCCTCTCACTGAATGGGCAGCTGGTTGTTTGAGGCGAGTCCTAGAAACTGACTTCAAGTCACTGTTCGGACGTACCTTTCGAACGCTATGGGCATCATTTCCATGGCCCCAATGCGATGTAAGCTCCTTTGTTGCGGACCGTGGTGAGGAGAATATCCTTGCTGCGAGCTGTATCAGATCTGTCTAACCTCTGTAGTGTGGATGGTGTCCCAAACTCTCTGTCCTTTTGCATAACTTCTTTCTGCTTTCAGCAGTATAGAGATGCTAGCTGATTTTGAGAAGGTCGCATTACAGCGACGCTCAATGGTTTCGAAGGCGGTATGTTCACGATAAGGAAAGCCGTTTTCTAGTTTTCTAGATGTTTTTGAGTACTGGCAAGCCACGAGTAGAGAAGTTATCAAGGAAAGCCCCATGAAACCATCGAATATCGGAGAAAAACTGCTAAAAACTTATCGTACTTTTATTTACGCCTGCTGGCAATTGTGTATTTGTACACTGCTCTGGACAAAGCGTCAAACAAACGTCGTAAATAGCTTTGAGCTTCGAAGTTCTCAGGAGAGTGACTTCTCTTTGTAACAAACACTCTTAAGGAATTAAGGATGAGGCAATGCACATAGCTTTGATGCTAGAGAACTTCATGACAAAGAGTATCTCAAATTCGGCCTCATGTCCCTTGGTAGAAAAGGAAAGCAGGACAACTGTCACATGACGTGGGCGGAGTGACCCATTGGGCTGGCTGGGCCTCGAGATTTCCACACACCTCCCGGCCGTTTTCTGTTATACTTCCGTACTTACGCTTTCTTAGAAAGACCCAATGCTTACGTTTCCTCCCAAAAACGGACAATCCTTCCATCACATGATCACTGCATGAAAGTATAGCTCCCACTCTTTTGAAGCGCAAAACTATACCAGTGAGTGATTAATTCACGAAGTAGGCATATGGGGATACTTGTCACAATTTTCCTATTGCATTGTGGATATAGATAGGGTAACTGATCAATTGTATATCTGTTTAGCTATGTGGAAAACCGCGAATTCGCTAGCCCAATTTGGTGAAGCCAGGGTGTCGTTTTCTATCTGCGGCATCAAATCGTAGTGTTTTTGACCTTGATTACTGTTGGTTCACTTAGAATAAACTCAGAAATGGGTCAGCCCTAGAGCACGCTGATGATAATAGGGCGGCGGCCAAAGGTACACCGCGTGCGGCGGGGAGTATAAGTTATGTGTCGTGGCGCGGTAGTACCACCACTCGTTGATTGGGCCATTTCTCCTCAACGAGATATTTGAAACTCACCTGCCACTCTTATGATAGGATCAGCGCAAAAGCTGAAAGAATTGAGTGTTCATGAAAGCGAATGCTCATTTGGTACATTGATAATGACTCTTTTTTCCGCCTGATTTCTGTGAACATGGTAATTCCTAATGGAGATAACTAAGAAATCTTTATTCCTGGGTTATATATAATAAGACAGAATCATCCTAGCATCCATTGACGGTTCTTGAAGCTGGAATGCAGCTTATTATTTTGTGTTCACTCCATGTCACAATGCTGATTCGACGGTGGTACGCCGCGACGCAACGCGCATCGCGGGTCCTCGCCACGCGCGGCGTACCACCCCTTCCAGCACCCACTTCCTGCAGTTTCTCTTGGTTATTTGAGAAAAACTAAGATCACGTGTCCGCCAGTGCTGTGTACAGGCTGTCCCCAGCTAAAATATTCAGAATTACCCCCCCGAGGTTTGACTTAGCCTTCTAACGATGTAATACTGGCGATGCAGTTTCGTATGCTGATTCATATAATTATAGACTCCTGGTACGTAACTGTTCTAGTTACCATCAGGCTACTATTTGCATTGTTGCTCGTCAGCCTACAAGATACAAATTGGTGATTTCGCAGTAACCACAAAGCGACAACCTTTTTGTTACCAAACATAGGCCGACAATTTAGCTTCACCCTAACTGCTTTCCCGAAAACCATCTTTAGCGCCATGGGAGAGCATCACCTGTTCTGTTGATCGTTTGAGGGTTAATTTTGATCTCCGGATTACTCTCGAATTCCTTCCCCTCCTGCTCGTCTCCAGAATTGATCCCTGTGCCGTCTTATGCCTAGCCGCGCTTATGGTCCATTTCTCGTCTCCTTTTTACGTTCCTGTGCAATCTCGCCTGCAGAATATATTGAAAATCTACATAGTACATACGCAGAAGGCAGCTCCATCTTATTCCTAATGAGCTTCCTCTTCCTCTGGTCTTTCTTTCTTCCTCCCTCACCCGTTATACTTAGTTTTTGTTGTTTGAGGAAGTGAGAGTCGGATCTCCCTACCACCTCAATACCATCTTTTTAATGGCTCCATCCTTCCTATTTTAGCATAACATAACATAACATAACACAACATAACATAACATAACATAACATAACATAACATAACATAACATGTTTAACATAACATAACATAAACATAACATAACATAACATAACATAACATAACATAACATAACATAACATAACATAACATAACATAACATAACATAACATATAACATAACATAACATAACATAACATAAATATAACTATAACATAACATAACATAACATAACATAACATAACATAACATAACATAACATAACATAACATAACATAACATAACACAACACAACACAACACAACACAACACAACACAACACAACACAACACAACACAACACAACACAACACAACACAACACAACACAACACAACACAACATAACACACAACACAACACAACACAACACAACAACACAACAACACAACACAACACAACATAACATAACATAACATAACATAACTATAACAAAACTATAGATAACACAACATAACATAACATAACATAACATAACATAACATAACATAACATAACATAACATAACATAACATAACATAACATAACATAACATAACATAAAACATAACATAACATAACATAACATAACATAACATAACATAACACAACATAACATAACACAACACAACACAACACAACACAACACAAATACATAACACACAAATAACGTAACACAACACAACATAACATAACATAACATAACATAAAATAACATAACATAACATAACATAACATAACATAACATAACATAACATAACATAACAAAACATACCATAACATAACGATAACACAACACAACACAACGCAACACAATACAACACAACACAACACAACGCCAAATACAACACAACACAACACAACACAACAACACAACACAACACAACACAACACAACACAACACAACACAACACAACACAACACAACACAACACAACACAACACAACATTAAACATTAACACAACATTAACACAACATTAACACAACATACAATACAACACATATCACAACATTAAATACAACACAACACAACACAACACAACACAACATAACATATCATATAACATAACATAACATAACATAACATAACATAACATAACATAACATAACATAACAAAACATACATAACATAACATAACATAAACATAACATAACATAAAATAACATAACATAACATAAACATAACATAACTTATAACATAAACATAACATAACATAACATAACGTAACATAACAAAACATACATAACACAACATAACATAACATAACATATATAACATAACATAACATAACATAACATAACATAACATAGCATAACATAACATAACATACCATAACATAACATAACATAACATAACATAATATAACATAACATAACATGTCATAACATAACATAACATAACATAACATAACATAACATAACATAACATAACATACAGAACATAGCATAACATAAAAATAGCACAAAATAACACAGCATAACACATTACATAGCGCATAACACAACTCAACAATAAATTATCACGATATAACATAATATTAGACCAAAACTTCGAGGGATTCTCACGGTGCCATGTTCTCCATTTAGTGTTTAGGGATTATGCTCTAAAGTCAGAGAAAAACCTTTGACGATATGTAATCCCCGTCTTGGCATCCTTTCCACACACTTGATGAAATATAAACATTGAATGCAAGAAAGAGCTTCTATGACGGAGGTGGGTCAGCATCCCTCCCCCTCATTGATGGATGTCGGCCAAGTATCTTTTTCGGTACTGAAGTGGCAGATTGAATGCATAAGAGGTTGCGTGGGATTAAATTGCCGTTAGCATGAACCTAATGGTGGAGTAAAAGCCGGAGAGGCCTTCTCCTTAGGGCTTTTCCTCAAGCTCTCCTTCTTCTCTGGATTTCGTCAAAAGGGAAGTACCACAAATGAGCGCTTCCGAAATGTTCTGATGGGCATCAGACGGAGCGAAAAATTTCCATTACTGGACCTATTAGGGCAGTCATCCAAATTGCTGTATTTGCATTTTTATGCTGACAACATGTTCTTCATAAATCAGTTGCTTTCCCTGTTCACGCTTAGCTCCGCCTACCACTACTACGCCCTTTCCGAATCATTACATACCATCGAGGACTGGGGGACTTCACTGGACTACCAGATGCTGAAAACGCTCACCTCAAAGCTCACACTATCGTAGAAATGATTTTAACTTTTGGGATTTCCTGTAAAGTTTTTTTGTTATAAAGTTTCATTATTTTATAATTTTTTTATATTAAGCACATATTTTTTGTATTCGTGATACATATTGATTTATTGAAAAGCGTTGTGAGACCAAGTGTTATAGTTTTTAGCTCGAAAAGGTAGAACTTTGAAGGATCATCTCACATTTTGAAGGCAGTTTTCATGATAGATCTCTGCTTTTTAGTTTTCAGTGTGAAGCACTACGCTGGCAGATGATGGAGGGGATAGAATCGAAGAAAGCAGCAAAAAACGGGCCAGCAGCGTTAAAAACGGCCGCGAAGTAAAGATTTCGTTAGCCCAGTACACCTGGGCTTAGCCATCCCCGCCCCCGTTCTGACTCAGCTGGCGCCGCGGACGTTTTCAATGGCAAATTGCTGGAGCAACTCCGCCACAATTTTGTAGTTTTGTGACAGCACATGAATGATTGACTCTCAGAATCCTCTAAATGCCGAAGTCTTATAAAGGGCATTCTCAAGTCAGTGATCAGGACATTTCAGGGTGTTCTTGAAACTGTTCCGTCTTCGACGCAAAACTTTCTGAAACTGAGGGTTGTTAAGGCTACCAAACGCGGATCTTGGTCGGCTTGTCGCTAGGCTGAGGACACTTTAGCTTGCGGTAGGCGTAAACCTTTTAAATGAGACGTAGCCTACCTTAACACTTTAAAAATCGACTATGAATACAAAATTAGGTTTCTGGCGTCCCAAATAACATCCACAGAGAAAATTTGAGACAAATCTGAGACTTCCACTAAACTACAATACTCAAGCTTGTAGGTTTTGGTCGGAAAGCTGAGCAAGGTCGGGTTCTCATGTCTTTTTGGTCTTTTATATACCTCGCTTCGAACTGAACTTTCTTGTGCGAAATTCAGGTGATATTCCTGATGCTGGCGTTGAGTGGCTATCCAATGGTTCAGCCCTTTGTGATGAAAGCTACGTTGAGAACTATAGAAGTTTCAAGTAATCAGCCAGGTTTGTGATTACGATACCGTAGCGGGATGGGGCGCTACCGTCTCTGTCTGCGTTTCCTGTGTCTACTGTGTACACAGAGAGGGGGTTTCCTTTGTGAAACCTCCACCATTCCTCAACGAAACATTGACACAATAACTATACCCTGGATAGCTCTCGACGCCAGGATCACGAATATCTTCCCTAGTTTCGCTCAAAACTGACTTTTGAAGCGAGTTATACAAAAAAAACGAGAATTTGAAACGAGTTATACAGAAAAAAGACGAGTAAGACGCGGAAACCTGACCTCGCTCGCTTTCTGTCTAAATCCTGCCAGCGGTAGTGTACCATATACCCACCTTATCATACCGTAAAGTCTAAAAAACGATAAGCGGATCAAAGATTTGTGCTAAGTAGTCCCAATAAGCACTCTGGTGAAGTTTCGAGGCTATTTTATCGTAGCATTGAGGAAGTCGTCAAAAACCTCTTTTGACCAGCAAAATTTCCCTAATAGAAAGCTTTCAGACCAGGCCACTTTAATTTTCTGAAAAAATTGACAAACGGGCCTCAGATTTGTTATCAGCACCAAAAATCAACCCCCAGAAAAAGTGTTGAGCTTCGATTCCGAAACAGTTTTTCTGCACCCTTTAAAGGCACAGAAGTCCGAGCTCAGAATCGATTTTGCCGCTTTTCTGCCTATATCGGAGAAAATTTCATGCTGATCACACTTTGTGTCTCCAGAATCGCTCACAATTCACAACGAACTGAGTTACGGCTCCCCCTGCCAAAATTTTTTGAATTTGAACAAGTAGAAGTTCGCGGACGAGTTGTCTCGAGCCTGTATTTTCTCGTTATTCGCAGCGATCATTCCCAACGCAGGTCACAAATATGTGCCAGACCGGAAACAAAATGAAGAACATAGCCTTTGAATAAAAATCATTCGCGCGTCTCATCCCTATTGAGGTCGGAAACCTGCCAGTGGGCGTTGCTCCATTTTTTCTTTCAAGGGGGCGTGGCAAACTTTCTCCCAGCTTTTTCTTCGCTTATTTGAGCGAATTCGAGATTTCGCGCTCGGCAGGGTTGCTATAGACGGCGACCGGACCAAAATATCGAGAATTACCACCGAGGTTGGACTGTGCCTTTAAAAATTGCCGTTTTCCATTTTTGAAATCCCCTGTGAAACTCTCAGAAATTCAAGAAATTTTTCTTACCCTATTTCCGATTCTTTTCAATACGTATATACATCCCGTTGATTACATCCGGTCGGCCATAGCTGTTATCGAGGCCTTCAAAAAGTGTTGCATGTTGATCCGATTCATCGTAAGTCCATTATTCGTCACATTGTTTCGGACAATAAATAATATCTGTACTCGGTTAAAATTTTCAGGTGTTCCTAGCATAGGCAAAGCCCGAACTCCAGATTTCCTTGTTGTTGTTGCTGTTCCATTACAGATACTATGTGTGGATTCGTCAAGTGTTGGCCGTTCGCTACAATCCGAGTTTGAGCTCACTTCACTTCCATTCGCTTCTTCCTCGTTTTCCTCTCTTCTTGAATGCTTTGCAGTCCGTGGTTTCCAGCAGCACTTGAGAACGGCACTAAATTGAAAAGATCCTCCTACTGGACAACTGGCCGAGGGACCTCGTTCTCGTCCTCTGATCCTTCTGCATATCCGCCCTCCGTGGCCATAATTTTGCCTACTCCGACGTATAATATGAGATATCCATTGGCCAGTATAGAGTTGCGTGACTGAAAATCGGCCCCTCTCTCACATCTGCCTCTAACGTTGCTTGGACATTTTTAGACCGCAAGTGTTTTCCGAGTTTGCTGATCTGTGTACTCTTTATATTCACATTTTTTCCATATTCGCTAACATACAGACGGACTGGCAAAACATATTTGTGTTTTCCCTCCCTTATTTTTTTTTGCCGGTCAAAATAAGACCTAACGGGTTTATCATGTCGAAAT